>JAFVLL020042833.1:0-20572 GCA_021397915.2 Tor tambroides
CACCGGCCCTCCAGGACCGAGTTTGGGCACCCCTGCTTTATACAGTATGTCAATAGGTGTGATTTTCTTTATAGTTCTATAAATGTGCTTCATCCTGGTGTTGACTGATTTACAATGGCACAGTTGTTCTTTAAATGTACAGTACATCTGCAGTGATAGTTTTACTGAACCTGTTGATTTGAGAATCATTTCTTGGTTTGGTTTGTTCACTAATTTCTTTCGGATTCAAGTAATCCTCATTCAAGAAAAAACGTCTGATACCAATACCATTATAAAACAAGCGTGACATACTTGTGTGGGACATTGTACGGCTGATAAGATTTGCAGACATCTTGATTTAATTCAGACCACTTTTGGAAGGAACAACAACATCTTGACAAATGTTCCTACCATCTGTGATCTGAGGAAATCGTTGTACTTTTTTTATGTTCTACCGATTTCTGAGTACCGACTGGCCAGGTTTATTGTGATGTCACATTTGACTCTGTGATTTCATGCTGTGATGGACGGATGAATCATTTACACTGCTCTCAGGTCAATGATCTCCGGCCCAACATGGAACTGTTAAAACACTGCATGAGACTAATGAGACATTTAATCACATCAGCCAAACAGTATTATTTGGAAAATAAATCATGTGAAAAGCCACTCTGTAACCTGCGGAGTTGTTGTTATAGTACCATGCCCTTTGGTATTATCCTGATTTGGAATATTTAGTCACCCACGTTAAGACTCCTGCTGCTAATCATATCAGCGGGTAGCTATTACCTCTCTATACAGAGCTTTTAGCAAGTGCTCTGGCACAGTACAGAAACATGGCAAAACCTCCCGCTGTAAAAAATGGCATGAATTATGAAGGGCTTGTGATGGAAAAGAAAGAGCAACCTGTAAGTTCACAAAGCACATAAACTATCAAAGCCTTTTAAGTGCTGGCATGGTGTTGAATGATTCATAATTGTTCTCTGTCTAATGTCTGTGTCATTTGCTCTCGTTTTATGTTGCCTATGTTGCCTTTTTTTTCTCTCCCTATTTATGCTAATTGTCTCGATTAGCATAGCAAACTGCCTAATGCTAAGTCATTTGAGATGCCTCTCTTGATTTGATGATGAAAATGAGCATCTCTCCAAACTCACAAGCATGTTTTGGCACGGTGCTATAGGGATGTGCCCTCGTCTGATTACACACTCACACTCGCAAACTACGTATTAGCAAACTGATGTTCAACCAGACAAACACAAACCAGTGGCCTGTTAATATCCTGCATTGGGAAAATTGTAGCTCGATGAAATGATACAACCTTTGGGCTTTCCAAAGAACATGTCTTTTCCAGCATTTGCGTTAATTAATCCTTGGGCATGGTAATTAGTACTTTTTGACTGCTGGAATTACTGACATATGAAAAACAACAGGTTGATTATTAGTGTGGATAATAGTATGCATAGGTATGTTTTTGGAGCTTTGCAAAAGTGTAGGGAGACGGGCATTTTCCATTGAGCCAATGTTGAATGTATTTTATCCATTGATATTGACTGAATTACAAAAAGTGGTTGTTCCATATCAGAATGGAGTTTGCAGCCAATGGTAACTTTTTTCTTCTTCTTTATTTTCCACCTTTTTTTCTATCAAAGTGATAGATCACCCCAAAATGACAATTTTGTCAACATTTACTCACCCTCATGTTGTACCAAACCTGTATGAATTTCTTTTTTTTTCTGTTGAACACAAAATGGAGATATTATTAACTATATGCAAGTAACACCTGCAACTGTTTGGCTTCAAACATTCTTCAAAACATCTTTCTTTTTTTTTCAACAGAGGAAAAAAACTCACACAGGTTTGGAACAGCTTAAGGGTGCATAAATGATCGTTTTCAACTGTGGGGTGAACTTGGCTGTTATTGCTGTAACTGTTATTAAACTGCAGTACATTTTGCTTCATGCAGTATGTTTCATTCACCAGACATGTCCATCCAAAGAAACTTACAAATTAGTAACATCACAAGCAATTTAATTGGAGCACAAACAACATTCAAGTATGTAATGGCAAGTTTCTAGAGTAGCACAGAAGCTAGAGCAGAAGTGAAATTCAGAGATGTTTTATTATATTTATAGATATTAAAAGTCATTACTACCATTAACCAGCAACATCTAAAGCAGGATCATAAAACAATGCCTATAATAGCTTTTTTCTGACTGATTAGTCTGAATGTGCTATAGGTCATCTTATTACAGCATTAAAGATTATTAAAGATTACAAAAAAACAAACAAACAAAACAAAAAAAACCTTCTTTTGATTAATATACATTGGTGAATCGTGCAATATAAGACCTGACGTGTATTAACAAAACAGTAATTGGGTCATTTTGGATTTCATGTTAAATTCAAGCATACATGTATTCTTCATGTGAATGTTGTGAATATTACAAAGGAGGCAGAAAGTGATTTCTTCATGAGCCTTTTTAAAGAATAAAGATCACATTCACGCGAGGAGAGAAATCATTAATATTCATGTTGAGAAAACTTGTTGAACACTGAGCACTCAACCCACGTATGCTGATATTCGAATAGGGGAGGGGAGGATGAAAGAGAGAAAAAGAGACTAATTAATGTAACTATTAATGTGCCAGAATTTAACATGCATTTAGCAGTTTGATATTAAGCAAACATTGCCTATGAAATGCTGCATTAGAAGATGTTTTTCTTCAAGTTGTCTGTGGACGAACAGATGGTAGTCTAGTGACGTTGCGAACAGCAGAACTCTTTCACTCTTTCAGCTGGTCTGACAGCAGTGAGGGACCCTGGGTACAAAAAGGTCTCCTCTGAACGCATGGGGACACACCACATGACTAGACTGCGTAACACAAAAAGCTTTCCGAAGCCTTAAATAACCTCTTATTGGAAGAAAGAAGAACAAAACTTTTGCCTTTTTCTTCATATAAAGAAAGAATAAGAATAAATGGACAATAAAGTGTCAACTTTAATTCAGACAGGACAGTGAAGGCATGATTGCCTCTCTAAAGATCTAATCTTTTGGATTTTAAGTCATGGCTGTTTTTTTCAAGAGGTTGGATTTAGGTTTTTAATGCAACAGCAGCTTAGATGGTTAGTTTTTACATTGATAGTTTGGAAGAACAGATCCACATTTCAACAATGGAGCACAAATAAATGAATCTAAAGACACTAAATCCTCTAAATCCCTATTACTGTTACTCATACAGCGGGTTAGGGATTTGAACAAACCCGCACCACAAGTAGGATGATAAAAACAGACCCAAAAAAATGCTTTGAAGATCCATATTTAGAGACTTGGGGGTGGCTCTTTTGACTTGTAACTACCTAGAAAACCTTATTAACCACATAGCAACATCCTGGTAATCACCCAGAAGACCCAAAAATTGTTTTGCTTTTTTTTTCTCAGAAAATGTACTAAAAGAGTTTTTTTCCCCCTTCTTTTCACAAGTAAGTGGTGATACAACAAAGCAGATACTGTTTCACAAGATTGTAACACACTGAATTATGGGTATTCTGCTTTCTTCTGCTGCAATATTGATCGGAACCTCTATATCTCTTTTGTTTTTTTATGTGTGATATTTTATGATAATTTGTATGTATTTGTACAGAATATTCTCACAAGAAACTGCTCAAAACCTGTCAGTGTTATTTTAGCTGTCGAGTAGAGAATGAAAGGTGAAAGGGTCACTTAAGAAATAATAAAAAGTAAGTGGAGAGAAAACTGAGAGCCTGTTTGGCATAATACTGTCTTCAGGATTGAATCTAAAGTAGATTTTATTTTTTTTTAAAGAAAACATGTGACACTTTTAGTCTTGCCTTAGTTTTGGAACTCAATTCTGAGCTGAAACTTTCCAGAAAGGATTAACATATGCTCAGTAAATCTCTACTGAGTTGGTGTCTGTCAATATTTTTGTTAAAAATTAGGCATTTTTATATCACTACCAATTAAAACACAAAATTATACTTTTGAATTAATAATTAATAACAAGGTTTTGTGAATTTCCTGACAGGATGTAATAGCATGCTTTGGAAATGAAATAATTACCAAGCTGTTTAGTTGTAATCTGTGAGTCGTTAAAGGTACAAGCAATAGTACATAGGAAAAAAAAACAAAACAAACAAACAAAAAAACGACGTTTATGACGTTTATCAAATCATGTGTGTTTTCATGTACAGTAGAGGTAGGTGGTATGACTAGACTCTTAAATGTCTGTAGGAGTTTTATATCAACAACATACTACCATGCAAAGAGAAACCCAGTAACTACACATTTAGTCAAAACTGAACTATGGACTAATATGTCTATACTGGATACAAGCAGTGTTGTTGTCTACACTAAATGCATGCCACTGAATAGTGCGTAGTTGGCAGTAAACAGATATCCTGTTCTATTCTATTTGAACGCTAGTGCTACTTCCGACAACAGGACAAATGGATTTGGAACCTTTGCTTTGGCACATCCAGTGTAGATAGTGTTCACTATATCGTCTCTTCAGTGGACATGCCTGATATTACTTTGTCCCCTGTACCACACACCTTTGGTTCAACTATGCTGAGATTCAGAGAAAAAACGGAAAATATACATATCAAAGATACAAAGATGTCAAACCAACCAAAATTCAGCTGCATAGATTTGGAATTTATTTGGAAATAGTCACTAGCTGTCTTTATTTCAAGATTAGTTTTGCACTTGAAAACAGTTTAACATGTATATTGGGCCTCCCAGCAACAGCTTCATAACATGAAATTGAGCGAGTAATTTAGTAGTCAATATTTTCTTCTGGTCAAATTAAAGGTTCTCACTATAAGAACATATAATGGCAGACAGGAGAAGGAAAATTAGGAACTGTGCAGTGCTTCAAATGATCCATAGCTTGAGTTTATTTCTAATGCAGTCAAATGCTTTGCTTTTACTGAATGACTATGTGCTAAAGCGCCTCAGGTTATTGCAGTGTATTAGAAGCAGCGCTACTTTCCACAGGCAGACTCATGACACACTGTGAGACTGTGTGTGTGTGGGGGTGGAAAGAGAGCTGTCACACGGTGCAACACAACTATGGGCCTGAGCAGAGTCCTGAAATAAAAACAGCACTTACCTCGTAATGAAGTGAAAAACAATCTAGTGAAAAACAGGTAATTCGAAGTGTACTTTCCTTGCAATATCCTCAAACTAATGTTTCCCATGAGCTTCCAAGATATCGGAGAACAAATCTCTATTAATCACCATTTTTATGATCAAAATGAAATTGCTTATTTAATAAAATATGCATTCTATGTACAATACTGATTCTGCAGTTAGGGGGAAAAAAAGCAATTCCTTAATAGATTACAGAAATGTCTACCACTGTTAATAGAGTTTGGCAAGTGTGTGACGTGTCACAATGCGGCAACACTAGATGATCCATGAAGCTGTCATGCGCCAATATTACTATGCACTTGTAATATAGACAGGGTCATTCATTAAAATGGAAGCAATCAAGTCTTGTCACATATGCCACATTCTTCCGCTTTTGTATGACTACTACAAATGAAGAGTATTGAAGTATTAATGGAAAGTTTCTGTTAAACTGACATTAAAGTTTAATTTCAAGAATGTGAAAAAATTATCCTCAACATATATTTTGAGGATGCATTTCTTCACCTCAGCGACAAATTAAGATTATATTACACAAGCAAATGTCTGTTTTTGGGGTCCCAAAAAGTAAATATGGTAATCCTGTTAACTTTCTGCCACATTCTTCATTGGTTTTTTATTGCTAACCAGACTACAAAATGTGTTTTTGACAAACAAATGTGGAACTCTCATTTTCGTCCAACTAAAATAGATGATTTTACAATTTAATTCTTGTTAGGGAAATGTTTTATATTCTTTCAAAGACAAACTGTAGGTTAACTATGTGCATATTCATCAACAATTTTAGTTGCATTTCTAGTTGATTTAAAACTCCAGTTTGAAACCTTAAATTCTAATTATGACTTTGCTGACAGAAGACAATCCGTACTATCAGAACTGGCCATTAAAACTCTCCACTGGCTAAAAATCATCTCCATTACTGGCAGTTATCAATGCACCGGGCACTTCAGCTCCAAATGAACAGCAGTAGCAAATAATAAAATAATGTCATTATTGAAAAACGTCAAATCTGGAATAATGAATGGAACTAGGTTTTGCTCACAGCAGTGTGGTCCAGAGGGACATAGTCTTTGGAGATGGAAAGCTGCAGAGGAGGAAGAGAAATGAAGGAGGAGCGGGGGTGTTGTGTTACTCCTACGCTAAATATGGGCTATTGGAGCTCCTGGGGTTTAATTCAATTATACGCATTTTCATAGAAATCGTGGGTATGGGAAAATAGTCCAGTAGCCGTAAGGAATGGCATATTGTTGCATTGTTTTAAATGAATGTTCAGTGCATTTGAATCAAAAGTTTTGTTTTTCACAAATCAACTGGGAGTAGAACAAACAGCCCAAACTAGTCTAATTGTGTTTCGCCATGAATTTCAGTGGCTCACTGTTCTATTGGAGGAGTTTTCCAGCACCAAACATTTTACAGTAAATGTAATAATTCAAACAATTTTGTTTTCACTCCTGACATGTCTGTGACATTATCTCCCTCTCTGTGCTTTTATGAGAAGCCAAACACTCCAAAACGGAGCTATCCATCTGATCCAAGCGAAGCGGAGCAAATATCTGCACAGCCCACTTGACAGCACGCCATAGACCCGTTTCCACAAAAACCACAAAACCTGCATGACCCATTCAATTTGACAGATAATTCTCTACTTCAAAGCACTATGAAAAATCTGACATTCCAGATCTGCTTAGCTGAGAATGGAATACCTTAAATGTAAAAAAGAATGTTCTTTACAAACTGAAACAAAAGAGCAGTTGTTAAAAATCAATCAGAAAACCCATATTCAAACAAATAATGTTCTGTTTTAGAGCATGCTTGAATGTTGCTGTGTATTCTAGTTCCTGCTCTAAATGCCCTAAAAACCTAGTAGCTGCATATTGTGCTAAATTAATCTAACTGGCAATTATTCTATGCTTTGATGAAATTTTCTGTTTCCTATGTCATTCCGTTAATCATAATGACTGAAGTTTTCAGAACAGAAGTTCTCAGACTTTTCAGGCCATCAAATCAGAGCATCCAAAAACCACCTATCACCAAGTCAGCACAAGGTTAAGGACATTTAGCAACATAGTACCACATTTTGATTAATATCGTATTTCCTGTAGTTCAAATAAATCATGCTGCTATGAAACACACATCTGTTCTTGGAATGACTTTGACTTTAAAAAGACCATTTTATATTCACATTCAGTGTTGCCCATATAAACATGAGTCTTACACCGTGTTTTAAACAGACACAGCGTGACACACAATAAAAAGTATATTTTCCATGTAAATCAGAGTATTTGTTCTAACTGGCTGCACCGTGATACGTAATGAAAAAGAGTGAATTCTGTTCTTGGACGCAGCTGACAGCTTCGATTCTAACTGTGCTTTGTATAATAATAAAATGGAAATTTACAAAATATCTTCATGGAACGTGATCTTTACTTATTTTACCTAATGATTTTTGAAATAAAAGAAAAATTGATAATTTTGACCCATACAATGTATTTTTGGTTATTGCTACAAATATATATATATATATATATATATATATATATACACTGCTCAAAAAAATTAAAGGAACACTTTGAAAACACATCAGATCTCAATGGGGAAAAATATCATGCTGGATATCTATACTGATATGGACTGGTAATGTGTTAGGAATGAAATGATGCCAAGATAAATGAAAATTATCAATCAACTGAATTAAAAGACACCCCAAAAATCAAAGTGAAAAAATGATGCAGCAGGCTAGTCCATTTTGCTGAAATTTCATTGCAGCAACTCAAAATGTTACTCAGTAGTTTGTATGGACCCCACGTGCTTGTGTGCATGCCTGTCAACATCGGTGCATGCTCCTAATGAGACGACGGAGTCTGGGGTATTTTCTCCCAGATCTGGACCCAGGGCATCACTGAGCTCCTGGACAGTCTAAGGTGCAATCTGGCGCCGTCAGATGGACCGAAACATAATGTCCCAGAGGTGTTCTATTGGATTTAGGTTAGGCGAGCGTGGTAGCCATTCAATGGTATCAATTCCTTTATCCTCCAGGAACTGCCTGCATACTCTTGCCACATGAGGCCACCAGGAGCAACCCAGGACCCACTGCACCAGCGTAGGGTCTGACAATGGGTCCAAGGATTTCATCCCGATACCTAATGTCAGTCAGGGTGCCATTGTCTAGCCTGTAGAGGTTTGTGCGTCCCTCCGTGGATATGCCTCCCCAGACCACCACTGACCCACCACCAAACCGGTCATGCTAAACGATGTTACAGGCAGCATAACATTCTCCACGGCTTCTCCAGACCCTTTCACTTCTGTCACATGTGCTCAGGGTGAACCTGCTCTCATCTGTGAAAAGCACAGGGTGCCAGTGGCGGACCTACCAATTCTGGTGTTCAATGGCAAATGCCAATCAAGCTCCACGATGCCGGGCAGTGAGCACAGGGCCCACTAGAGGGCGTCAGGCCCTCAGGCCACCCTCATGAAGTCTGTTTCTGGCTGTTTGGTCAGAGACATTCACACCAGCAGCCTGCTGGAGGTCATTTTGTAGGCTCTGGCAGCGCTCCTCCTGTTCCTTCTTGCACCAAGGAGCAGATACCAGTCCTGCTGATGGGTTAAGGACCTTCTACAGCCCTTTCCAGCTCTCTTAGAGTAACTGCTTGTCTCCTGGAATCTCCTCCATACTCTTGAGACTGTGCTGGGAGACACAGCAAACCTTCTGTCAATGGCACGTATTGATGTGCCATCCTGGAGGAGTTGGACTGCCTGTGCAACCTCTGTAGTGTCCAGGTATCGCCTCATGCTACCAGTAGTAACAGTCAAAAAAGATGAGTAGGGAAAAAAATATCAGTGGCCTCCACCTATAAAACCATTCCTGTTTTGGGGATCGTCTCATTGTTGCCCATCCAAAGGCCCAGTTATTAATTTATTAACAGAACAAAGCACTGAAACTGATTAACAACCCCCTCTGCTACTTAACTGACCAGATCAATATCCCAGAATTTTAATTGACTTGATGCTATATTCTGATTAAAAAGTGTTCCTTTAATTTTTTTGAGCAGTGTATATATATATATATATATATATATATATTCTTAACTTTAACAGCTATGATGAAAGACAAGACATAATTTACCTCAGATCTAAAAGGTAAAAAATAAAACAAAACAAAATAAATAAAACAAATAAATAAATAATTAAAAAAACAAATAAAGACAAATAAAAATGGGACATTGTGAACATTAAAAAAAAACAAAAAACAGAAATAATGTTTAATAACTTGGGAACGTTAACAATGCTGACAACAGTGTACTCCCAGAGACAGCCCGCCCACACAGTCTTCTGACTGGCTGTATGTATGAATATGTATCACGTATATATATATATATCACATGTAGCAACTGATTGGGAAACTGTTATATATGCATAAAGATATAAAAATTTATGTCACATGTTCAAACATAACATCATAACTATTGTGGTGGCTCTTCCACTGGATGCTGAAGAATCGTACTCGAAGTCTTGGGGTTTATTTTTCAGAAAATAGATTCTTTATTATCAGAGACAATGAGCTGAGATCTGCAAATCTCCTAATGTCTTGGGCTCTGGTATATATACAGCCTAAGGCGGGGTTCCTACATTCAGAGTCTCTCCTATGAACACAACCCATTTTTTCCTCACAGGAACTCCATATTTCTCCCTAGGGAGAAGAGACCACCCAGACTTGTTATGGTAAAGAAAGAAGCCCCCCTATATTTTTCCAGATGTTTCTTGTCTGCACATAGCCACGTAGGCGCTTTTTTTACACCGTGGCCTTCGGACATAATGGAAGATTAAACAGACATATTGTTGTGGCATATCCATACTGATTGTATTTCAGTCATTCACATTCTGATCAATAAAACGCTTTCACATTCTCTCTCTTGAGACTTACTAAAGTCTAATTTTGTTTTCTTCATCCAGAGTGCTACTTCATAATTCAGTCTCATCAGTTAACACTACCTAGTGACTAAATTAAGTCACACAGTTTTATCACCAATGACTAGATTATGCAGCAGCACTCTGGCGGAGCATCAGAACCAAACATCTCCCCCTACTGGCTATAGGAAGAGTAAAAGATCCTGTCTCCTTACCCCTTCATTTAATATAAAACAATGTTATAAGCATGAGCGTGCAATTGGTTCAGCACTTGCCTGTGGTTGTCACAGTTATGTATAAAAGACATAAAAACACATTCAAAATATAACACATTGAATATTCCAAGAAAAATAGTTCAGATCTGTTGATCTTCAGCCCAGATACTTTGCGCATTGTAGAGGGCCATTTTGGTTACTCTTCAAATTCCATTTCTCATCATCTTGACATCTTAGCATTTCCATTTGTATAGCTGTGGCTTTGACAACTAGTGACTTCAGTATAGGAAGCACACAGCAAAGTAATTCTCCTATCAATACCGCAACTCCTAAAACATTCCTAATTTAGCTAACCATGCTCCCCATGCTGCATTTCCTTCAAATCATCCTACATCAACATTTCCCTTCTTCTCATAACATTCAAATTCCTTCTCTTTACACTTCCTCTTTTCCATTTGTTGACTCGCAAGTATTTTGATCATCTGTTAGCCGTCCCATCAATCATTCCATCTTCACCAGGGTGACTCTTTGCGAGTCGTTGCAATGGTCTTTCCCTCGTTGGCAAGGGAGGGTCGTTACTAGCACGCCCTTCATCCCTCACTTCATGCTGTGTAGAGTTGTTGAAGCTGGTTGGTGTATTTGGTTCTTAATGGTGGAGCAAACCATTCCCTGGCCTCGATAGCACTGCCGTCACCTGTAAATGGTAACTTTCAGAGTTTTTGTTAGTGATATCAAGCATGCTCATTTGCTCATCTGGCCAGTTGTCCTTCTTGGTGTGACCTGTGGAAATTTCATGTGGGTTGAGGGCTGTCCTGGCCCCTTTTTTGAGCTCTCACAAATCCATTGATATCAATACAATGAGCATAGGGCTAATACCCATTTTCTCTAATATAATAAAGAATTTGGTTTTAGTTATATCTATTCTTACTATTTTTCAATTCATTTCAAATTTATTCTCAACAACTTGCTAATTCAGTTGTCTCTTTGTTTTATAAACTGAGTTTCACTATTTCACTAGATAATTTCTCCTAGGACTATCTTGCTCAGTAGCATAGGTTTTTTGACCTGGAAAACCTTCAACCCACGTTCTTTATGTTAATAGTCAGAAAGACAACAATTTATCCTTTTGACACAGAATCAGCTCCATCATGATATGCTGAAAAGTGAAAGTGAAAAGAAAAAGAAAGTTAGATATGGGGTGGACAGAGCAACCTATTTGCTTTGCCTTCCCATGTAATGCGCTGCGCAAGTGTGGCACTGTTTTTCTTTCTGCCACAACAATAACCTAGGTACTGACCAGGAAACTTAACCAAATTCATCCATGGTCATTATTTTACTGGGCATAATTTGCCCTGTGGGCCCACATATTAAATTTGCATACAGCTGTTTTGGCAAAAGAATTGATTTGCTTCAGTGTCTCGTCAGACACCTTCTTTCACTCCACAACACCATCATTCATACATTTTCACACCCTTTCACACCCCCCTTTTGGCCAAAAACATATTTTGTCTTGAGATTTCAGCTGATTGTGAACTGAATGGTTTTAGCTGTGGAATGCCACGGATTCTGAATAGGATAACATGAACTTTTTTCATTAGATTTTACTGAGCGTAGACCTGGTAACATTCCACATACTGTCTAAATGTCATATGCAACTGGACAACATCAGTCATCATAAAGTTTAATTTAACACTGCAGGTATAAACCTCTTTTTTCCTCTAACACAATCTAATAGATTAATTGGTTTAGAATAATTATCCTAAGCATTGTTCAATTGAGAGAGCCAATTGTAATTTCTCTAATGTCACTTGTCTAATTTAAATTTTAGTTGTGCACTTTTTATTGCTCATGAGCTTCTTTGAGAAGAGGATTGGAGATCTCGGCATAATCTAGGATCCATGGCCATCAACATTTCTATCTTGTTACTCCCAGTGATGACAGCATTGATGATTTCATGATTTTGGACCAATGGAGTTAAATTTATTTACTATTATTACTTTATTCAATCTAGCCCTTGTAAATTACCATTAAACAAAATAGAGTGACCAATATTTTATCAGCCATATTTTTTCTCATATTAGACATCTTGTCTACACTTTCTTTTTCCAAAGAGTTCAGCATTGTTGTCAATAATTCAGTTGTGCATTTTCCCTAGTTGGTTAATGAAATAGCCCTCACTATGCCAAATCCAGCTCCATTTTTATCTGATTGGTGAGTCAAGCACCCACTTCTGTCTGTCAAAATTCCTTATTCTTTAAGACATAAGGCTGGACTGGTACCTATTGAAAAGCAGATTGAGAACGTTAGTTAAAACACAGAATTCAAAGAACTGCTGCGAGACCAGTGAGTAATCAAGATTAATAAAAAGTTAATAAAATAATTAACACAATTTGAAGCAGTCTCTATAGTGATCAAATAAATATGCAGCACCTGTGCACGCAAAGGGAAGGGATGGAAGTGCTTCTGTTTAGGTCATCAGCCTGTTGAAGCTGTTTGGCTGTTGCACTGGGTCGTCAGTCTGTGATGGCACTCAAAGGCCTGATGTTGTGGTGTATGGTCTCCGTTGTTTCTCTGCCTCTCCTCATTCTGGCTTTTGATTGATCCTGCCAGTTTTGCATTTCAGGATGTTCTCTTCACCCTCAGGAAAAGTCTCAAGTGAAAGATTCACCTTTTCCAGCTTTAAGTCAGCCTTTCTTCATGCAGAAGTGTGAATTCCTCTTTCAGGAGGGGAGTTGAACATCCATCAGCCCCTCCCTCTTCTCTCTGCAGCTGTGTCTTTGCTTCTTCACCGCTTTGTTAAACAGACTCCAGTTCATTGCTTCCCTTTGTCAAGGCTCTGTTCCAGAAGCCATCTGAAATTTTAACACTCAGAGACCGCATTAATCAAATTGAACCTTTGTAAACTCTGACCAAATTGTGTCTGAGCAATCAGCTCTTTATCTAATTTTGCACTTTTCAACCATCTCTTTCAATGGTCCCTTAATAAAAAAGGTTAAATAAAAATAAATAAATAAATAAATGAAATAAATAAAAAGATAATCTGGTTAAAAACAGCAGTTCCCTTATTCTATTTTAGTAAAGCAAGTTCTTCATTGCAGAAAAACAGCAAGCAGTTTTTTCTTTGCAAAATGCAGAAAGTAGCTACCTTTATTGTCTAAGTATACTACAATAAAACAAAAGAATCCTTTCTTTTACAACAGCATGACATGCGTATGGTAAACTAAAGACTTCAATCATAATTTTTTTCCTATCTTTGCATACATGGCTCAGAATAATCTAGTAATGGTGAATACATTTTTCCCAACCAACATAAAATAATTCCTTTTATTTAATTTAATTATTTAATCAACAAGTTCCATTATTATTGTAAAATGTCCTATAGCTTTTGAATTAAAGTTTCTATGAACTTGGTCACCCAATCTTGCTCTCATTCAACATTGCACTACACAAGTTATCTTTTAGTTAACTCAAACCCAAATCTCTGAAACACTGTAATATATTCACTGTCATACTGTCTCCCAGGGATAACAAGATACAAATTTTCAGACGTCTTCAGATATAAGATATAAAGTTTTAAGCACGTGCAATATTTTTATTCATCTATTAAGATAATTCATTAAATCATAAATGTATATCTTATTTTAAATAATCTATTATTATTTCAATAATCTGCTAAGCCCATATCTTGGAACACCTTTTTTTAAAATAACATTCATACTCGTCCCTTTATTTTTTTTAGGGCTCATACAATCATCCTTTGTCCCTTTTTTAGATAGGGCTCATACATTCATTCATTCCTGTGTAACACCAGCTGTGTCCGTCTCCGTGACCTGATCACACTCAAGTGACGGTCCAGGAGGGGTGCGCACCCTTTGTCCCACCAGATACAGAGATATAGATTTTATTGATTTGAAAATATAGGTGTAATATAGATTTTCTCGTAGATTTTCACTTACATTTACACAAACTTTACACTGCACTCTTCCTGAGTGACCTGTCAGTTCTACTCGCTCTTCCACTGATACACTTCCTCAACACAGTAAAAAAGCAGCTTCCTGCAGGAATTTTTGCCTACCCGTGCAGACCTTTGTGTACCCTATTTCTCTCTCTTTTCTTTTTTTCACCTAAACAGAGCGGTAGCCACAGGACTTTGTGCACTTTCTTATACTTTATCTGCTTCACGTTTATTGTTATCCTTCAAGGCCCACTTAACAATAAACACAGACCATTGCATGCAATGTATATCTGCTTAACGTTTACGTCATCCATCAAGGCCCTCTTGACAGTAAACACAGATTTTTGCATGCACTCCTGCTTTCTTCCTCATTTACTGCTATCCACAAAGGCCCTCTTAACAGTAAAACAGATATGTGCATGCAGTTATTTCTTCTGGAATAAAAACCCTTTTTTCTTTTGTTCTTTTAATTTGAAGAGCAATTTTATGTCCTACTACCAAGGGCTAACTGGCAAACAACACAAAGTATTTATATACAAAATCGTCACCTTTTTAGTGCATACTTAATTTGTGTTGCTCGTCAAGTAAGCCCAAAGTGGTCTTTCACCCTTGCTCCTTTCCAATCCTGTTCGTGACGCCAATTGTGGTGGCTTCCGCCGATGCTGTGAAGAATCACTCTCAAAGTCTTGGGGTTTTGATGCCAGAAAATAGACTTTATTATCAGAGACAATGAAGCCGAGACATCTCCTGCAGGGAATCTCCCCAATGTCTCTGGGCCTCTGTATATATACAAGTTTTTTAAGGCGGTCTCCTATACATTCAGAGTCTCTCCTATGAACACAACCCCATTTTTCTTCCACGTATGCAACTCCATATTTCTCCCTAGGGAGAAGAGACCACCCAGACTTGTTATGGTAAAGAAAGAAGCCCCCCTATATTTTTCCAGATGTTTCTTGTCTGCACATAGCCACGTAGGCGCTTTTTTTACACCGTGGCCTTCGGACATAATGGAAGATTAAACAGACATATTAATGGCAAGATTCACATCGATTATACTTGAACAATTCACATTCTGATCAATAAAACGCTTCGTCACTATATGAGGAAAATGTTTTGAATAAAAAAATCCAGTCCTGCTGTATTATGAAGCATTATGCAGGGCTCTGTTTACGGGAATAAATGTGTCAAAAAAGATAGATATGAAATGTGTGACCTGCGGAAATGCAGCGAATTATTAAATGTAAGTTTCAAACCTTTCATTTGTGACATTAATGTGACAATGTTTTAGAACTAGGCCTATATCACTCAACATTCTTCCTATTAACGACAATCTACATTTTCTATTGTTTTATTTGTTGTGGCATAATGCATACATCTTTAAATGTAATCTAAACATTCAAAGAGCTAATATAAAATACTGGCTGGTACTGTACAGTAAAAAGTAAGCACATTTCAAGCACTGCTGTTACTGTAAGATTTCAAGTAACAGTGGTCAAGTAGTTGGAACATGACACATTTATATGATGAATAATTTGAGATTAAATGATAGCCTATAATGATTAATTAGCCTATCATTGTAATATTACCAATGATTTATTTCATCATTTGACATCTTTGTTTATAAGTGAAAATGTCACAGTTCCAGCTTTATTGAGCAATGGTGTCAACCGTCCGTTTGCGTCAGCTGGTGGTGATTTCACGAATAAGTTTCGTAAGTGACTGAGCTTTATTTAGCGCCGTAGCCTTCCGGACATTCTGGTTGACTACCTACTGTACATCCATTCGTTTAAAAAAATAAATAAAATAAATAAATAGGATACCTTTAAAAAGAGTACTTATTACAGAAATAATATACTTTAAAAGAATGTACTTTTCTATAATTACTATAATTTATATTACATTCAACTGTTTGAACTTTAGAGTGTTTTTTGACCCACTTAGGTAAGACTTATGAACATCTTTATGCAATTTCAAAATTAATTATTTTGTCTTTGAAATAAGGATAGTGTACTGCAAAATGTACTGATAAGAATGTATTGTAAACTAAACTTTATTTTAATGTAGGCTAATTTCTATTGAAGTGTGAATGTCATGTATTTAAATGTATTTGTAATTACATATTTGTAAGGGTAATGTTGTCTATATGTAAAATAGATGTGCTTTAGTATGTTAACACATCAGAACAGGTGTACTTCATTAAAGCACAACAAACGTTTACCAAAGCATAATCATATAAAACTGTGCTTTAAAGTAAACTTAAGCATTATTACAGGGGGCACTTTTAAAACTGTGCTTAAGTGTGTTAAGAAACATTTTTCACAAGGGTCTGATTGTAAAAACCAGCGAGCATTAAAAAATCTATTTTGTACTTCTATATTAATAGCATATCTTATGTTAAATTACAAATATCTGACTGTGATATTTTTTTGCAATTGTTTAATCAACCAACTATGCACATGTTGATGGTCATGTATGCAAGCTGCTGTACCATTGAAAGCATAGTAGATATTGAAACTCCTGTTTTGGCAGTGTTGCAGTCAGATTACGAGTACAGGCTTGTGTTTGTGGGTGTGTTTTTGTGATGTGGGAGTCTCTGTGCACTAACACTTGTGCAGATGTGTCGCATTCCCAGTTCTCCCCGCCCCTCTGGAAAATTTCCCTGTCTCTTGGCATCAAGCGGAACTAATTGTCTCTGCTGGACTTAAAATCGATGCTTAGTTTCCCTTCAAGTCCCACATTTGTCCCAATGAACACACAGTTGTTTGGCTTTAATTGTGTTATTGAAGAAGCAGAATGACTGGAGTAGGGTGCAGGAATTGGAGTGGGGCTTTGTTCCTGTTGGAACAGGATGTTTGCTTATGTCTCCTAAATACTAGACCCTGGTGTCACAGATGGGCTTGCTACTGTGCTTTTTTTTCACTCAGTGCCTCACTGCTTTCTCTTTGCATCAGCGTCTTGTTATCGCCGTATGAGACTTGTATATTTTTTGAGTTTACATGGAGTGATGGGTAGAAATCTTGGGTTGTTTGCTGAGGGAAGCATCACTAGTAACCGGAACAAACTCCTATATTTTATTTATTTATACTAGGTGTGTCCTCAACTAAGGATTTTCATAGTCGAATCGGAATTTTCGAATCTTGCCGATATTTGACTGAGAGTCGAGTCATATGTTTTGGAGGCTGGGCAAAATACATTACCAAGAGTCAAGTCAGTCATAATTACTGACTCTAATGACCAGGGAAGATGTGTATCGGACGCCTCGCAGATACAAGCGGGCTAAATAATGTTTTTAATGTTTTATGTTTTTATTAAAAGATAGTTAACATTAAACGTCAATGAAACCCTAAGAATTCACAACATTTTTTACAATAGTGCTCTCATTATAACGTTATGTATATGACAGTTGTTAATAATGTTCTGCATTTCTGTTTTGAGCTGCTCGCGATGAAGATGACCAGAATGAAGCTTTTGATAGTAGGTTTTTAATCAGTGGGATTTAACTCATCATTTATGTCATATAGAGTACGCTTCGTCATTTATACAACATAACATAACTATAACGACTTATAAGCTATCTGCACGAAATGCCCCGAAGGCACGTGAACGTGTCTGCGCGGCTCTGAATGAACTCTTGTGGACGCGTTCTTCATGTAACAACGTGCAGAAACACGGCAACTAAACTCTAAAAATTCACAGCGTTTCATTATAATAGTGTTCTCGTTATAATTGTTATGTATATGACAGTCCCAGTCATAGTTATTAATATATTCTGCATTGTTGTTTGTCCTGCTCGCGCTGCGTGGTGAAGAGATAGGTTAATCACCGTAGTACTACAATGAAGCGTTTTACTGCAGCGTAACTCAACCAAATGCATCTTATGCGAGATAAATAATGTATAGGCTACACAATATATATAAACTGGCTGAGATATTTTGAAATCACTTGTACCCTACCTGATCGTAAAAATCCAGTCTTTCACTCTGCCTGTGTCAGTTTGAGTCGTGTTAAAGATTTAAATCCCTGCCGCCAAAATCCTCTGTCGGGAAAATTTTATGGAAAGTGAAACTTACATCTATAGGGGTGGTTGGATTTATTCAAACACGTTAAAATATTTATTTGAAGCTTCTTTCTTTTCAGATTGTTATTTATAGCATTATCTGAATAGGCTGTATATTAACTTATTGGGAGAAAACTGGTAGTTTTATGTGAAATCAAACTTTTGAGAACCCCCATTTATCCAAAATGGCATGATCATAACACCCTGCGAATATTCGACTGTGAGATTGGGAGTCGAATCAGGCTCCTCCTATCGAAGCATCGAATCGTCGACCATTCGGGGGCACCCCTAATTTATACACACACAGTCATATCAGTCACCTTATAAAAGCTGTTTTATGTTATTTGAAGCACTCTCATAGGCACCACCATATTTTGGTCATATGACCAGACATGTCTTGCTGTTTGCCTGAGGTAGTTATAATAACTGATAATTAAAAATAAATTAAGTTTACTTCATAATGTGGATCAGCATTTGTTCCATCCAGTGTTGAGTGTGAACACAGCTGCAAACTGCAGTGTTGCTGTCAAAACTGCACTGAGTTATTAGGGAGAGAGCTTGTGGTAGCAGCCACCATCAACTTGTAAAACTTTGTTTGGATTGAATCCAAGAATGTCCTTTTTATTGAATGTGTTGAGACAGACAAACCAGAAATAAATGAAAGATACACAATTCCAATGTGAATTGACAACAGTTCATACATCCAGGCCAGTAGGTGTCAGTATAATTTCCAGTACCAGTGGGATAAAGAAAAAACAGTGAAACAGAAAGAAAGGCTTTATCTGAAACTTCCCCTCATAAACTATTCCCTATTCTTCTGGCAAGATTCATTGAGTTTAACACTCACAGTGCATAAGTATTTTATAATATCTTGCTTTTGATTGTACATCAGTTATTAATCTGTTATTACACTGTTATTACACTATTATTGAGGTGAATTATAAGATCAAACAAGTTTACTCAGTGTCCACTATGGTTTCAGACACTGCTGCAAATAGTGCACTTTATAATTGCAAAGATTTCAAATGTTAGCACAAAAACACTTAATATAAGTGGACCCAAATAAAACAATGTAAAATTATCAAATAAATAAATAATAATGTTTTTTGAAATATTAAAGGTGCAAAAATTGAAATGAATAAATAAATAGTTTTTTTTGTTTGTTTATTTAATAATAAAAGTTCAATTCTATTAGCCAAGTCCAATTTTATTATTTTTTTTAAATATTTTCCTTTTTCTAAGCAATCAGTCTCCTGTTTCTTCTGTTTAACAATAAAATAGGCCCCAAAATCCCATAGATAGACTTACAATGAAAGATGAACCTGAGCCATGTTTGAAGTCCAGAATACTGTACCTTTGGGCTAGGCTCTTTGACTTGGACCAGTAAGCGACCATCCAGAACAACCTAGCAGTTGCGTAGCAACATCCTGGCAACCAACATCAACACCCCGGCACTGCCAAGTACTACTCACATTTGCTCCAGAATATGTAAAAATACACTTTGATAATTGCTGCTTTCAAATACTAGCACTCCTGTGTGTTCATGCAATTCATGCAGAGAAAAAAATACATCAAATGTTTAAGAAGCCAATGAGGCATCTTTCATTCTTTATTTTTGCAAGTATTTGCACAAATGGCTTTTGCTGTTTCGTAACACATTATTAACTCTGTCTTAAAATTGGACAGGAGAAACAAGCATCATAAAACTCTTTAATAAGCCAGTACTGAGATGTAACTGCACCAGTAGACAACAACACACTATTCAAATCGCCATTCTGTGGTTTACATCATGCTGCTGGATTACTTACATATTCATTATGCCACACACAAGAGCTCTGCATAGTGTGCGGTTGACATGATCCTTCTTCTTCTGACAGCCTCTTATCTGGGTCATCTCTCTCTCTCTCTCTCTCTATGTCTCAAAAGGAGTGAGACTAATCACCTGTACAAGAACCCTACATCCACTCCAACTCACAGATCTTGTCCATGTCTTGCCACTGTAGTGCACTATGGCACATACTGCTAAGAGAAGTTAAGGGCCCTTATGATCTTCTTATTCAGTTTTGTCAGGTGCAGTGAATGCAAACATAACATTGCACCTACAGCAGGCAAACAAACTGATAAACTGGTGTTAGTAAATTAATAATTGGATTTGCTCGGATTTGTAGTTTTGAAGAGATACTTAATAGCTACAGTATTAGAAGAAAGGCTAAATCTTTTCAAACGGAAACAATGTTACCATTTACCTATATATATATATATATATATATATATATATATATATATATATGAGC
>JAFVLL020042834.1:0-13929 GCA_021397915.2 Tor tambroides
ATATTAACTAAAAATAAGTAATAATGACTATTTCTCTCTATCATTACAGATTCAGGTGTGTCTCCAGCTGTTATAGCAGGAATATGTGTTGTTATAGTGATAGTTGTTCTTGAGTCCCTTTTTTGTCCTGAACAGTTAAACTGCTTGCTGTTCTTCAGAAAAAACATTTTTAATTTGAAGATCAGGATAAATTTAAACATTTTGTCTTCTGGGAAACACGTAACTCTTCTGTATCTTCTGAAGGGCAGTACTAAATGAAAAAATATGATATTTAGGCAAAATAAGAAAAATGTACACATCTTCATTCTGTTCAAAAGTTTTCACCCCGGCTCTTAATGCATGTTTTTTTCTTCTGGAGCATCAGTGAGTGTTTGAATCTTCTGTAATAGCTGCATATGAGTCCCTCAGTCGTCCTCAGTGTGAAAAGATGGATCTCAAAATCATACAGTCATTGTTGGAAAGGGTTCAAATACACAAAAATGCTGGAAAACCAAAGAATTTGTGGGAGCTGAAGGATTTTTCTGAAGAACAGCAGACAGTTTAACTGTTCAGGACAAACAAGGGACTTGTGTAAAGCTATCACTAAGCAGAAAAAACACAGCTCTGGATCATTCAGCTAACAACAGAGTATTAAGAATCAAATGAATGTAAACTGCATGATACCCAAATTCATTTACCATGGTATTTACATGGCATTGCAGGGTATTTCCAATAATATTATGATAATGTTAGTAAAACAAACCATTGATACTTCCTGGTACTTTTTGTAAGTGTAAAAACAGCAAGGAACATGTCCAAAAAATATGATAGTATATGGCAGCCTACTTTGTGTCCAGCAGTTTGATGTAGTTGCAGTACCCAGATCACTCCACATGGTGGCAGGAGTTTCACACTAACTGAGTCAGACTGTGTGCAGCTCTCTTTAACTTCATTAACTAGCCTATTAATGGAGTCTGGAGCAGTTAATAACTTTGGGAAGTCGACAGAAGGAATTCCTCGCTGTCACACTGACCTTCATGCTTTACTAGATGTGGTGAATATATAACAGACCCCAAGCTGAGCGAAACACACACGGACTAGTGTTTGCCATCACAGCTGGGACTTCCCTATGACTTCTGTTATTATTACAACCCAAACCGAACCCTGTCCAACCCATTACCGACAACATTTGGAAATTTCTATGTGAAAATAAGACGTGTAATTTTAAGTCATTGTGAGAATTTTTTGGCTTTTTTAATATGAAGTTAGTCATAATGTCTTCAAACTGACTTTAAGCTTTAATTATGAATCATTTATTTAATGGCAAGTAGTGACGTAAAGAGATTTCATCTGATTTAGTTCTTTATAATCAAAAGGTATAGCTCATCATGACCTCAGGAGATGAATACCTTTGCGAAATGCTGTTAAAAACGTGTTAGGTGTGACCTTTTAAAATGTGACCTTTATAATACTGATCTAATGTTGTTTTTCCCTCTCTGTACGCAGGTGATTGTATTTATTTATGATCTTATCTCACTTCTGCAGAATTGACCAATAAAACGTCTCAAGCCTGAAAACAAAGAGCAACTTTATTTGATCACATCTAGAGCATGTTCTTAGGAAAACCACGTAGGCTTCTTAAGATATATTAGCGAGAATCTCATTTAAATAATGAGGAGCTCTTCAAAATGCTGCTTTTTAGTATTTGCGAAGATTTTTTCCAAGAATTCTGCCCTTACAAGTACAGACAAACCTACATTCACTCATGACTGATGGATGTGTTCGCACTTTCTCCTCTATTGAGTGTTTAATCGACATGATGCAAGACAGGTAGAGAGAGCGACAGGTGGGGTGATGGGGTGACAGACGCCTCCGCATATGGAAAATCTTGCGGTCTCAAGAATAATTTATCTTCACCAGAACCTGTTAATTTGCATTCCAAGACATCTTTCCTTCAGCGATCATCAGCGTGACGTTGACAAGAAACGGAAAAAGAGCTGCAGTTATGAGAGGAGGAAAAATGTGAAAAGAATAACATGGAAACATCTAAATCTGGATCACATGATGAACTGCTATTTTTAGTAACGTGGGCTAACAAATTGCGTAAAAATAGAAACGGAAACGCCAACACACTTATGCATGATAATTAATGACTTACGTTCATATTTGGTGGTATTTACTTTACAACGGTCCACAAAAAGAATGCAAACACAAATTCTGCTCATATGAATCGCTTCAGACTTGAGGTTGAAAGGCTTACATCACTCGCTGTCATTATAAGCTTCATCCACAACAACAGAATGGTGTTTACCATCACCTACATGTACTACAAAAGCACTCAGCCATGTATGAAGCCCCAAAACACACACACACACACACACACACACACACACACTGAGAAACACCAGTCAGTCCTGCAGCAAACTGAAACTTGTTATAAAGTTACACACAGACACACACACACATATCAGCGTTGCCAGTAAATATTGGCAAAAATGACTTCATCCCGCCAGGAATAGTTGAGAGAATGGGTTAATGTGTGTGTGTTGTCATGGAAAGAGTGCGAGTGACATAGTATTTGCTCACATTTATCTCTGATATGTATGTTAGCTGCCTTGTCATGTTTCAAGTTCATGTTTCAAGGTCTGAAAAGCTATTCTCAGGAAAAAAAAAACCAAAAGGTGAGAGTGGCCGAGCGAGAGCGAGAGAGAGAGAGAGAGATTCGCTGGAATTCCCCCTCCCAGGAGAATATGCTCACCTGGCCACGCCTCCTCTTGCATCGCACCTGGCCATGCCTCCTCTTTGCCCGTTCTTGCCCTATAAATTCAGAAGCAGCAGGTGCATAAGCAAACCTTCTGATACTCTGAACAGCGAACCTCAAACCACTGAAGGCAAACCCTTACTGACTGGATTATTACCTAACTAACACTTGCACTGGGATTTTATCTGGAAACCAAGCTGCCTTTAGCCACCACAACTGGTAAATAATTTGCCTTTTAAATCATTACCTTCCAAGCAAGTTTTTTTAAAAAAATTTAAATAAGAACATACTTCTGATTTACAGATTTGGATGAAGTTCAACTGATATGGTTTCTTATCTTGCAGAATTCTCATGGCGTCAAGCGAACTTAGTCTTATTCTCAACAACGCAAATGCCAACCTGTACCCGTCTGAACCGCAGCCCAACTTGTTGAGCATGACCGCACCGATGGGCAGACCACCACACCTCTCAGAGATGACCTTCAGCAGTAACAACAACAGCACAATGGGTAAGATTTATCACCATGCCACTTACTTAAGAATAAACGAGCGGTATCTCTTGATATCTGTATGGTTCTTGCCCGCTTGGGATGGTTCCCATCGCACAACCAAGAGTCCAGACACGTCGATAATCTCTCATCCTTGAAGTCTGACCTCAGTTTCTGACTCTTAAAATCATTAACTGAGGCAATGTTTAACTTGGCCTGCAGTAGACGGGCAGGAATGCTTTCTTTATGGTCTTTCGGGCAAAGCAGTCATTGTTGACACTGTGATCAAAACCTATGGGGTGTCAACACAACAGATAGTTAAACACACAACAGTAGCTCTGGCCCTGGAGACAGTAAACCTGAGCGGGTATTCTTCTATTGTTAGTGGCTTGGGTCATGTGGTCACAGTGCGGGTGTGAATGAGGCTAAACATACTTTGAACCTGTTCTCCGGCAGGCTCCTGGGACCAGGTGAACCCACAGATGTGGACCAGGCATAATGTTCTGGAGTGGATCGGCTTTCACGTGGAGGAGAGCAGGTTCGATGCCAGTCTGCTGAATATAAACTACTGCAACATGGATGGGATCACACTGTGCACAATGTCAAAAGAAACTTTGATGAGCATGTTCGGATCGATGCTTGGTGAACGGCTTCACCACAGTCTGGAGACCCAAAAGGCCAGATATGGTGAGCAACAAAGACAGAACTTGTTTGAAGAAGCCTTTGAAGTTTTGGTACTTGAATGCATTAACACTCTTGATTTGTTTGTGTCTACAGCTACTGACCTTTCTGAGACATGTCTGAGTGAATCCGAATTAGACTTACTGGACAACATACTGCAGAACTCGTTTCCCTACATGCATGGACCGAGCCTTGGTCCGCTTCTGGAAACGGTGGTGGTCCAGCCCTCAATCCCATCAGGTGAGAAGCAAACTCCACTTTGCAACTTTTCAACACAAACCAGCAACACAAAGCAGTATCCAACCATCGGTACTTGAAATAACACTTGGAATTCTTTTTGCGCAGACAATTCGGAGAACAACTACAGCTACTTTGATGAGTACACCAACCAGCTGACTCCAGAGAGCGACCACGGCTATGACTCTCTAACGGAGAGTTTTCAGAGTTCCCACACTGGTGCGTGTCGCTACAGAACTCTACTAATCCATTATGGTCAAGCATCCCAAAGTTCTCCAGAAGTCTGAACGCTCTTTTCTTTGGTATGTCCTCTACAGGTAGCTTCCCGAACCCAAGCTCACCTGATTCCAACAGCAGCGACTCCGACCCAGAGTACTCAGAGATGCCTTACTCCACCAGCACTAGTAAGTTCCTCAAATTCTTCTCCTAGAGGGAGACCTACTTGCAGAAGCTAGTTTCAACCTTAATCAAACACACCTGAACCAGCTAATCCAGGTCTTCGGGTTTACTTGGCAATTACAGGCAGGTCGAAACCAAACTCTGCAAGTAGGTAGCTCTCAAGAAGGAGGTTTGAATGGAATAATGAAGTAGGGAGTACCCAATAGACCCATCTAACGTATGACTGCGTTCTTTTCCACAGAGAAATTTGTGAAACAAGAGTCAGGAGAGCCCAAAAAGAGAGGCAGAGGACGACCCCCAAAGTGCCAAAGTGAAGGATATGACCATTTCATCCAGGCCAAAAAAAGCAAACACGGTGAGTACACAGAACTCTAGTTGAAGAGGTACCTAATGCTCAAGACCAAGTAACGATCATCCGTACTAAACTAGACTCTACTGCTCAATTGCAGCTCCAAGAGGAACCCACCTTTGGGAGTTTATCCGGGACATCCTGATCCACCCGGAGAAGAACCAAGGTCTGATGAAATGGGAGGACCGCAGAGATGGCGTCTTCAAGTTCTTGAAGTCCGAAGCAGTTGCTCAGCTCTGGGGGCAGAAAAAGAAGAACAGCAGCATGACATACGAGAAGCTCAGTCGAGCCATGAGGTAAAAGACGCAATTCTGGGATTAAGAGATTTGTGGGGGGGATTTGTCCAAGACAGTGGAATAACCAGAACGCTTGCTCTTTTTTACAGGTATTACTACAAACGAGAGATTCTGGAGAGAGTGGATGGACGGAGACTGGTCTACAAGTTTGGGAAGAACTCCACTGGTTGGAGGATTGAGGAGACCGGATATTGAAGCGGACCTGTCAGTCAAACGTAGAGACTTTGGGCTCCTACTAATGAGGAACTTTAGGTTGCTCTGAAGATCCTCTCTTTAGAAACACACTCTTCCCAGAGGGAAAAGGTTTCACAGAAACTGTAAGCCAGAGTTTTGGCTAAAGTAGGTTTTATGAACCGGTAAAAGTGGCAGTTGTCTGGTTCGAGTGGCACGCGGGCGTGGCCTGGATCAGATAGTATCGCTACATCACTTAAAGACTCTATGTAAACACTTGTTCTACACAATGGTTGAACTGTGAGCGAATGTAAAGCTTTGTTAAGGCTTTTTGGTATTGGGAAATGAAGTTTTGTGTGTAGGTATTTTTGTCAAACCACGTTGGTGGTATGAAGTGTCTGTAACGTTCATATCTGCTGTACTGATTGATATTTGTTCTATTGTATATAAATGTATGTATAAACTATATATTCTTTGTAATAATACTTGTCAGTCAAGTACAAATCAGATATATCATTGAAGATTCTGCTCAATTTTTCTGTGATTTGTCAAGTCACTGGATAATATGTATGAGGGTTGCCTCTCAGATGTTATAACTATTATGTATGGCATTTATTTGCTATTTTTTTGTATACGTCTTTTCTAAAATAAAATTTCTGATTAAAAGTCTTTTATCTTGCATTTGTGCCTCACCCTCCTCAACTATGTTCCACTGAACCTTATTTCAACATTTACTTTATAATTGCTCAATTTGCTCAAGTCTCCTTATCAGAGATCACAGATGTGTTGAAACGCGACTCTTTCGTGTGAGTTTCTAAACAAACATGCAGCAGAATGCAGGATGAATGCTATTTTTACGCATCTCAGATGCATAAACTGTCAACAGGTTAAAAATTCAGGTCAAATTTCACTGCAAATCAACAGAATGATTCAGCTGTTTTTAGAAAAAAAAAAAAGAATTCCAACACGTTTCTCCATCATGTTTGAAGTCTTGGATAGTATTTTGGTCCTTTTTTTTGGATGTATAAAATCAGTTCTCCTTAAGTTCACATAATAACATTATTTTACACATTTAAATATAACTGCAAATACAATTAGGTTTACTTTAAGTTCTTTGAATGCCCATTTTTGTGCTGTTGTTTGATTTTTCAGACCTAGAATTTCCAAACGACGCACTTGTTGCAGTTTGACCTTTGCTTGAACTTGATTGCATTTTTCAAAACAGGTTTAGTTTTGCATTTAGAGCACAAAGCGACTGTTTTTTAGAGGTCCGGCATTCAAATACACACGTATTGCATTTGAATTTTGGATCCACATGCAAATAGACGTGGCTGATCAAGACAGAAACTGAGAACCATCGTAAGCAGTAAACAGTCTTTGAATTGGATAATCTCACACATATCATTCAATACCTGTGAGACCTGCAGAAAACAGTCGGAAAAGAGTTTATGAGCTCGAAAACACTTTAAACTACCCTGGAATTAAGGTAATCTGAGATGGTTAATCTGATGGTCTTGAACTGGACTTATCTTATACACTAGAATCCAGCAAACCATCTCAGATGACTTGATTACCAGTTACTAAATAGAGCAGTTTCACTCCGGAATCCTTATACCGTCGTCATGTTTGGTGCATTATTATGAGGTCTCAACAAAAGTGACAAATGTTAAAAGAATTAATTTGTGTATCACATAACCTACTTCAGGTGCGTTTCAGGTGTGCGCAGTTATACTTTCAGTTTTGAATAATACACACAACTATGCGCACAGTAAACATCAGGTGCTTTGTCAGTTTGACTCTCATGACTAACATTCTCTGTACACTCCTAAAATATCTTTTGTCATGGCTTAAATTACCGACACAGAAATTATTCAGGTCAAGAATGTTTTTCAATAAGCCGAGCCCCAAAGAACGCTGGAAATGCCATTGAAGTCACTGGTTGCTTCACCTGCGGCCTCAATCTGCCACTATTCCTGACAGCTGAATTCAATGCATGATGCTTCATGATGCTGTCTTTTAAATGCTTTAAATGCACATTTCATTCACAGCATTGCTGCAAGAACATAAAGCTGCAATAAATGCTTGTTTTCTACAGTCAGGTTTACCTGTTCAGGTAAAACTATCATGAACTGACCCCTGAAGGAAAGTTGCAGAGTGTGACTAAAGTGCATTACACAGAAGAGAGTTTGTTTGATGGTGATTTACGACAGGCATCAGATAAGAGCTCATGTGTGTTTACTGCACTCACTGGCACTTCTCAAGCGCCTGTCGAGTCTTGTTTGTTTGAAACGCCACATTCTTCCACAGTTCTCTGGAAGCTGCGATGGTCAGTGTATGTTTGTGTGATATCATATTTATGTCGAACGAAACCATAACATGCAGTAAAAACATCACAAAATTATTACTCAGAATTTCAAGAGGTTTTAATGCATCACACATTTACTTTTATATAGATTAAATATGCAAACAATAAATAAGTAAATGAAAATGCATAAAATTGTGATAATTAGCATTTGTGCATTTTATTTTTTATTGTACAATTACAGTAAAATAAATATAATTAAAAATAATGAATGTTTTATATAATTGTATAAATTAAGTCATATATATATATATATATATATATATATATATATAATTTATAAAATTATATAATATTATAAACATTATAAAAATTAAACATACATATGAAACTGTATTTAATATCAATTATGAACATAAAAAAAAAAAAATCAGGATTGTTTGGTGTGTTCGGGTGTTTCGTCTGAGTAATTCATGTCCAGTAAATAAAATGATTCATTAAACAATATAAACTGCTGCAGTCACATGACTAACCTGACTGTAAACCCAACTAAACAACAGCAGCACAAAAACTGGATTATTACTGGATTATTACTGGATTATTATGAGTCAGACTCATGCAAAAATTAAGATGATATTAAAACATATTTTCAGCATATACAAACAATATTTTTCATTTTACATTAAACACATATTTTTCCAAGTTTTGTTTGCTAGTCATGTTATAGTAAAGATTTAGTATAGGTTATAAAGTTTCTGCAGTGTGTGTGTGTGTGTGTGTGTGTGTGTGTGTGTGTGAGGCTGGTTACTGTGCAGATCATGTGATCATGAAGCTCCGCCTACATCCTGTCGCTCCCATTATGATCTCATCTCACTGATTTGCATAAGTATGCAGGGATTTTCCCGCCTTCTCCCCTTCAACTTCCAAGTAAAATCCATGTAGATCAACAGCCCACACACACATTCTCTCTCTCTCTCTCTCTTTGTCCCCCCCCCCCCCACACACACACACACACACCTAGAGAATAAACTCGTTATAGTTTGATATAAATCTAAAAGTTCAAGATCGGATCTGTTTTGGTATGTGATCATTTGTTAATCATTTAATTTCCAGTCAATATTTTGGTATTGATGGAGTGAAACGCCCGGCACACTTACGTAAAGAGATCAACCCGTGCCAATTATTTATTACTCATGTAATAGTAGCTTTTGTTCAAGGATAGAAACTCTTTGTTTGGATTTCAGTAAAAACACAGAACATACACGCTATACTGGCCTTTACAGTTTAACAAAATAAACAGCATGTGAGAAAATATGAATTATGCAACATCACATGCAAGGGTGGTCACATGACCTCATTTTGTAAATGTGTAATTAATTAAATATTACAATTAAAAAGTAAATAATTAAATATACTTATGTTCAAATCTATTTAGTTCAATAATAATAAAATCATTTTTATATATATTAGGTTGCATATTGTGGAATAGAATATTTTTGATAAATTAAGAAAAATAATACAAAGTACATACTGCAAGGTTTAGCTGTTTAGCATAGGTTAGTTAGTCTCTGTTGCTAGATGTTGGCCAATCAGCATCTTTCATCCGTTCAAACGTGTTTTCTGATGAACTAGGACAAAATGTTTTTGCAGGCGGCATTTACGTCACAGATATTTCATTATATTACAGTAGGTGACGTCTGTTCCTCATAAAACTCCTGAAATACAGAGTCATATGGAGCAGCGCGAACATTCAGCTAAACGTCTGCATTTTGGTTCCACAGAAGAAGGGTCATGACACAAAGACCATTAATAATGACAATTTTTGGCTGAACTGTCAGTTTAATTACTGATAAATACTGGTGATTGATTGGTAAAGTTAGCGTTTAACTGTCTGTATTGTGTCCACATCACATGACGATAACATTTTAAAGGAACAATATTGTCGCAATCACTTTCAGAGCGATTTTTTTCAGCTGATGAACGATAGAAACATTGACAGCCAATCAGAATTGAGCAGAGCACGAACATTTAAAGCGGAAAGTATGTGCTTTTAACAAACACAACGTTATCTTGCATTAGTGCGGACGCTAACAGAGTTATTGTATTATTGATCAAAACAAGAGGTGTTGCCAAATTGTCTTTCTTTTACTAAGGTTAGTGTAGATCAAATTACTAAAATGCTAGAAGAGCTTCAAGTGTCTAAGTCAACTGGGCTGGATGACATTCCAGATATTATAGCTCCAAATATTACATTTTACTGTTAATATTTCCTTGGAAAATGGCATAGTCCCATCTGATATGAAGTTAGCCAAAATCCTTTCATTACTCAAAAAAGGAAATAGATACGACCCTGGAAATTGTCATCCAATCCCCATTCTTAGTGTGGCCTCAAAAATTTTAGAAAAAAAATGTGTATAAACAGATGTATGAGTATGAAAGTAAGAGTAGTTTAATTTATGATTTTCAGTCAGGTTTTAGGAGATCTTATACTTCTTTACTAATAACCCAGCTGCTGTGATGTCTGTTCATCAAAGAACAAAAGAAAAAAGAGGAAATCAATAACTTTTGTAGCTTTAAAGGTTCATCTATATTTAATTTAGAATTTAGTTTTTGATCAATTTATTCAATTTCTGTCTATTTCCTACTTGCTGAATGTTGGTGGGATACAAGTGACTTTAGGCAAGGAGCTTTCTAAGGTAAGAGACTGTCTTTCTGAAAACAAACTGATGTTGCATTTAGGTAAAATGGAATCCATATTATTTGGGTCTAAAAAAAACTTGAACAAGGTTTCTAAGATGGCTGTTTAATTGTTTAATATCAAACAGAACTACTGTTAATTATCTTGTATGTGTCCTAGACTCCTCGAAGTGGTGTAAGAATGGCTATGAAAGTTCTGGGTAAGGTTAATGCTGGAACTAAATTTGTTAGGTTTCTTGATAAACCGAATATAAAATAACTTGCATCTTTATTAGTGTTGTGTAATTTTGAATATGCATGCATTTCTTGGATGTCTAATTTGTCTCGTGGTTGATTAGGCAAGTTACAAAAATCTCAAAATAAATTGACAAGGTTAGTTTTAGGGTTAAGTCATTTTACACTTGTTGATGTCTCCCATTTTAAGCATCTTGATTGGTTACCCATAGAAAGCAGATTAGAACACATTAAATTAAAAATGGTACATAAGATTATCAATAATAGAGCTCCTTCATATTTTAATGCATTTTTCTCAAAGGTAAATGAGCAACATTGTTATAACTTGCATCATGTTTCATACCTATCACAAGCACAGAGTATGGGGTACCTCAAGGCTCAGTACTAGGGCCGTTGCTTTTTGAACTCTATTTGAACTGAACTGAGTTGTACGATGACACGATCATTTTAAATATTTTGGGGCACAAGTGTGGAACAAGTTACCTCTGGATATTAAAGGTATTTTGAATATGGTTAGTTTTAGTTTAAAAGCTAAAAGTTGGCTCTTAAGTAGGTTGTTTTGTTGATGACTTTGTATTACGTATCGTGGTTGTTTGTGATTGTAAATATTTGTAATGTGGAATTTGACTGTAATCTTTGTATTTATAATGCAATGCCAGTGTACTTGTTACTGGGAGTGAAGTTTGTGCTTAACATCAAGGACAACGATGGAAACCATTTAAAAAAAAAAAAAACTCTATTGTGTTATCCTTGACAAATTGAGTGTATTCACTACTTTTCTGTCTAATAAAAGAAAGAAAGAAAGAAAGAAAGAACACATACACAGGCACAGATGACAGCAGACGATCCACGGAGGAGGCTCGGTTTCTCTCTGGGAAGCGACGGTTCGTCGTCTTTCAGGAAAGTCTGTATTGTTCTTGGATCTGATGGGAAGTGGATGAATGAATTGAGCACACACGCCCATCACTGTTCTGCTGTTATGTCATGATCTACAGGAAGACAGAGCTTAGTTTCCTCACAACAGATTCAAAATCACAATAGTGAAGCATAGGAAACTCACTACTGTGTAGCAGAGGGAACGGAGATATTAACAAGATATCATCTGTCATTATTAGTGCCAACAGGAAGTGGAGAGTTAAATCAGATTTTACAGAAATCATCTCTTGGGTTACCAAAAAAACAAAACAACAACAACAACAAAAAAACAAAAAACAATGTAATAATAATAGTAATAATAATAATAATAATAATTTAAGAAAAGAATAAATACAGAAGTAAAAATAAAAATAAATTAAAGCATTATATAAATATAACTTTTAAATAATATGAGTGTATATATATATATATTAGATATTATATTTATAAGTGTATTATATATTACATTTAATTTTATATTTCTGGAAATTGTTACCATGCTAGAAATAATATATTTAAATAAATGAACAAATAAAAGCTGAAAAAAATCAATTAAAAGTATTTTATTTGATGAATAAATAAACACTTTTAAATAAGATAAGGTTATGTATTTAATATATATCATATATTCTTATGAACACATATTATATTATACATTTAATTTTATATTTCAGGAAATTGCTACCATGTTAGTGATGATATATTTAAATAAATGAATAAATACAGAAAAAAAAAATTATACATATACACACACACACACAGAGCAGTGCGCACATAATTATAATGCAAGTCAAGTTTCTGATAATTTTTTTCCCCAAGCACATTTGACTAATTCTGAACCACATCCATCTTAATAACTACTATTAATAACATATAATGATGTATAAGTTATATATAATTGTTAACAAGGGATGGAAGTGAAAAATGCCTTATATTCATTAAGCAGTTATTTTTACAGGAGAAATGGTCCAAAAAAGACATTTAACTCACACTGAAAAGTAAAAAATGATTAAATGCCCAAGAGAAGGATGCAATAGTAATGCAATATTAACAACATTAAGGTGCTTCCACTGGACACTGAGATGCTCATTGGATCAGTAGGGTCACAAAAACAGGTTGAGAAGAAAAGACGCATGTTAACTATAATATATATAAATATACGAATAAATGCACATTTTGTGACTCTTTTACAATCAAACTGCTAACAGACGTCACATTACTTAGTTTATCTGCTAAGTCCTTTAACTAAAAATGACCAAAATGACTTTTCCCATAAAACAGTTGAACTATTGATCTGGAAGAGGCCAATAAAAGAGTGAATGTCATGAAATCCTGATAAAGACTGAGAGAGAAACTTGCTTTCGATCATGGAGCTCATAAAACAGAGGCTTTGATGTCAGATATGATGTCATAAAGGTCAAAGCCGCATATTTAACTGGAAATGACACAATGCTGTAGAGTTAAACATTACAATGCATGGGATTTGAATTAAAAGTAATATTTAGGTTGATTTAACAGCTTTAATCCATGTAGGCCTACACAAAGTTTGGAATAAATACAATTTGTAATATTTCAGAAAGAAGTCTCTTCTGCTCACCAAGGCTGCATTCATGTTATCAAAACTACAGTAAAAATAGTGAAATATTATTATAATTTAAAACAGCTGTTTTCTATGTGAATATCTGTTAAACTGTAATTTATTTCTGTGCTCAAATCTGAATTTTCAGCATCATTACTTCAGTCTTCAGTGTCACATGATCTTCAGAAATCATTCTAATATGCTGATTTGCTGCTCAAGAAACATTTCTGATTATTATTATTATGTTGAAAACAGTTGTGCTGCCCAATATTTTTGTGGAAACTGTGATACATTTTATTTTTCAGGATTCCCAGATGAATAGAAAATTCAAAATAGCAGCATTTATTTGAAACATAAACATTATAAATGTCTTTACTGTCACTTTTGATCAGTTGAATGCATCCTTGATGAACAGAAGTATTAACTTCTGTAAAGTGTTCTGTGAGTGGAGTGTGGTTGATTCTGTCAGTGAGTTTTAATCAGTCGTTGTGTTGAGGTGTGTGTGTGTGTGGTAATGAATGTCTGTAATGCGGTTTTGTGGACTGGTTCGTCTCGTCTGTCTGATGTAAACTGATCTGTTTGTGTCTCCATCACTCAAACGCTCCGGTTCTGTCGGCTTGATGGAGCTTTTTTTCTCATGGAGGTGAATTTCTCCACCCTTTCAGAACAGCGAGAGACTGTGCGACGGTTATGGGGCTCGACCGTTCATCCGCCGCCTGCTTTTCCAGAATTGAGCAATGCTCCAGGAATGACAGCGACACACACACACACACACACACACACTCACACACACACACACACACACATATATATATATATATATATATATACACACACTATAT
>JAFVLL020042835.1:0-15139 GCA_021397915.2 Tor tambroides
GCGTCTGAAACGTCTCCCGTTTGATGTGGTCAAAGACGTTCTGCATCTAAATAAACTCAACCCTTTTCAAGAAAAAAGAGACGGAGGCAGCAGTTGTGAATGGGGTGGCCAACCCAAGCCCCGCCCCTGCGTTAATTGCGTTAAAAAAATTTAACGCGTTAATCTGAAAAAATTAATCGCATGCGTTAACGCGCTAATTTTGACACCACTAATATATATATATATATATATATAAACAGAGAACCTGTTTCCCTGCTAAAGTGTTTCATATCTGTGGCCTACTCAGCCGATTTGCCAGGCTCTTAAGAGGAAAGCTCATTTCCGGCCCTGTCTCTACACGGTCCATTCCTTCCACTGTCATTTCTAGTGACACGAATAAACCTCAGGAGTCCAGTCTCCCTCCAGCCCATATGTAGGCCTGTGATTGTATGAATAATCTCCAGGTCCCATATGGCTGAGTGTCCTGGTGTATTTGATCAGAGCAGTGATGAAGGGGTGCAGGCGTCACAGTGCGTTTGTTCTGCCATGTTTGTCGCACGCTCCCGTGGCATGCTTTCGCTGGGCAGACGCTCGCAGTTTACCTCGTCAGGAGCATGTGGGTGCCCGCCGCACACCCCGCTGGCACGTCCACGTGTAAACAGATCAGAGCGCGGGCCGCAAAGCAGTCTTCCTCTGCCATGCTCCCCTGACTCACCCCTTCCTCAGCAATCTCGAGCAACGCTACTGTCATTTATAAACTTTTAATATCTGCTCCTGTGGGTAATGGCTAATTTCTCCCAGCACATGGCTCTTCATTAAAAGTTGATTTCTGTCAGAGAGGATCCCTATCACATTAGCACCCACTTGGATGGGTATAGGTTTTATTCATTTATTTATTTTTATTTAATCTGCTGTGCAATTTCTATTTTTAATCACACCATAGCCGTTGACTGGCTGGAAGATCCGTCTCTCTCTCTCTATCTCTCTCCTGTTCAGCTCTGTTTATTTTCCTCCCCCTTTTTGTCTCATGTGTGTTGCTCTATGCTAATAACACTGTTCAGGGGCCTATAGCAAGAAGGAAATTATTGATAAAGTAAGGATAAAGTGTGAAACAGCATCATGAAATTTATCAATTTGGATTGGAGTGCAGCTGGTGTGCTCAGAGAGTGGCTCACTTCGCTGGCACTTAGCTGCTAGTTTAGTGCTTCAAGATGAGAAAAATCAATGCGTTTCCAGCAGTTTTTTTCTCTCCCTTTTCAGCCTGTTCTTTCAGGAACATGAAAGGCTTTCCATGTTCACCTGATCCTCTCATTGTATTCCTTGAGACAACCACTCTTATTGGTGTTTTTTCATTTTTATCCTCTGATAAAGAAGATCAATGTTTTCTTTTCTTCTCCTGCTATGAGAGTGCCTTCAGAAAATTTCTGAAATTTTCTGTTGCCAACGGAACCTGGCGGCAGTGACATCATCGGCAGGTCTTGTGCAGATCACCTGCAATTACTCCGACTCGGGCCAGGCTGCGCCTGCAGCAGCACTCATTAGCTCCATCATTTCAGATGCTGAGGGAGGATGAGCCTTGCTTAACACAACCACGGCCTGGCTCTCACCCTGGCTCGCAAGGTCAGCCCAGGTCGACAGCATGCGATGAGTGAGTTTGTATGTTTGCGGTGCTGGTGCTGGGCAGCAGGCTTGTTGTGCTGACCCTTCCACCTTCTCACACCCTGTGTCTTGGTTTTCTCTCTCCCTCTCACTTGCATGCCGTTCGTTGGCAAGAAATCAACATTAATGAAGCTCTTGCATCTCAGGGTTCACTCAGGGTTCCTGCACAGCTATATCAGACCATGTGTTTGTTTGTGTCTTTAGCTCTGAGCCGAGAGACCCGTCGCTAGTGTTTTATCAGGCGAACATGCAGGTTGTTAAGGATCAGCCTTGCTACAGCAGTAAATTACTTTCGTGTTGACAGGGCGAACATGGCTCACATTCTGAACTTATTCATTAGGTCCGTAAGGAGGATTCAGTTCTACTTTCTCCATCTCTGCAACCAATGGCGGGAAAGGTATGGGAATTATCCTGCATGAGAGACCAAGAGGAGTAGCAATCTCTGCCAACAGTGACATTTTCCACTGTTTGTATATAGAGCATCTGTTTCACCTTGAATGAGGTTGCACTTTCGGATCTTATTTTAAACCACATAGAAGACTGTTGTGTGGCAGTGTTGTGCATAACACAATTATTTTGAGTCAAACTTGGAGCCTTGACAGCAAAAGTACAGTGGCATGAGTAGCTTTCTGTAATACAAAGAAACCTAGTTGCATTTTTGTGTGTGCGTAGGCCGCTTGGGGTAGCGTGTTAACCAGAGGAGCAGCCGGTCCACCAGATGTTCCCTTCCTCAGTGGACTTGTCACAGAGGGACCTTTAGTCTCTTACCTGCTCCCTGCTCCAGACCTTCTGCACTGGAGCTTTGCTCTGCCCTCTTTTCAGTCCCGAACCTCTCAGGTCTGACTGATCACTGTCCAGCTACTGCTTTATCTGCTTGACCGAAGGGTCACACACTTTATTCTTTCTCTTTATTATTCAGATACTCTATATTTTTTAAAAAAATACAGTATTTATGGTTAAGTCTGAATGAGAGGGGCATAAATGATGAAAGCCTTTTATTGTCCCAATTCCATACTAAAATGTTTTTTTAAACATGCAGGTTACTGTCCCTCAGTTGTTGTGTCAATGACACTACAACAACCAATTTAAAGTTTTGACTTAATTAAAATTAAAATAAAAAAGTTTTAATTTCATCAAACCTTAAAAAAACATGCCTTTGATGAAATATTAGTTATGTTAATATGTAAAATGTGAAGAAAAACCAGGGAAAATATCAACAAACTCCTAAGGTTTTGTGAGAATGTGTTGTTGTCCTATCTAGCATGTATCTGAAAGTGATCTTCACTGCTTCCCGAATGATTTATGAGGCAAGCATGAGAACAGACTGAGTTCTGGATTGAAAGGTCAAATCTCATGCAAGTCACTGCAGAGAAATCTTATGATTAACATGGAAATCACTGTGTGACAGTATTGCTGTGAGGTTGCAAAGCTTTAACCCTTATAATTCTGCATATTGTAGTGATAGTGGTGCCTGGGAAAAGTCATTCACAGTTGCTCAAAAAAAAAAACATTATTAGAGAAAAAGATCTTTTGAAAGATAACTTCCATCTTTGACTGTTACCAGATTCTGGTGCCATTTTTTTTCTATTCCTAATAAAGATTCCAAATTACAGTTTCTTCACTGGATGACCATGCTGAGGAAAATTTCTTGGCTATTGTAAATATTTTTGTTTACAACATGCAGTTACAGCATTTTATTCAGAACAAAAAAGTTCTCTCCACGGGCCATCAATCGTTCAGCCGTTTGTAAACATAAACTTGTACCAATTTACACTTATTTTGAATGATGATCTTTCTTTTTGTACAGGATGGTATGAAAAAGAATCAGAAATGTTTGAACAAACAAAGAAGACGAGAGGAGGCAAGAAAGGTGCCGATTGTCAAACCAGTTCAGGGCATTTTGGCACATTCGTATGACTTTTAAAATGTATGTGAAGAGCCCTCTCCCAGTCTTTTTGGAACACAAATAGCTCCCCTCCACAAAAGAACGCGAAATGAGGTACGAATTGCCGGTAAATTATTTCCTGTTCTTGTGGATAATAGGCTACCTTGTGTGGCCTTTGATTTTCTCTCTTTTTGTCTCCTTCCCTCTGTGTTTATTCAGCCATCTCTCTGCAGCTCTGCTGGAATCCATATTGATAGCTGTCAGGCGGTGTTGCCGGGCAGCAGGGAAAGGGGGCTGTGAAAGTAGGGGAAGGGGAGATGTTGTATGGAGGGCACATCTGTCAGATCTCATGACTCGACCCATGCTGTGATGCGAAGGCTACTGTCAGGAGATGGGAGAGAGCCAGCACAGGTATGCCCAGTACATGCACTGTCCTCAGGCTGGAACTGGCTGTGACACCCTGGTGGAATGGTGGGAAGGGAAAAGAAAGCTCCCTCGTGTACTGAGCTGACAGGAAAGATCTGTTCACTGCAGAGTCCTCACTTGAAGGCCAATCCTAATTTGATCAACTCTCAAATGTGTTTTCTAGTTGGCAGTAATTGTTCTTGTGGAACTTGCAGACTTCCACCGGTGAGTCAAATATGTATACTGTCTGCTTTTTTGATTGTGGGCAAAGATGAAGGTTGGTGAAACTTTAATACTAATTGATCCCAGGAAAGGCTTATGGACTCAGGTGTGTAGCCGCAAGGCAGGGCTTCCCAAGACAGCAGGGGAGAGGGGTGAGCAATAGGATCAGGAGACCTGTTTTTGCAGTGCATTTTCCTCCACAGCACTATTGGTCTTGATCATTAATGGGCAACAGTGCCCAAATACAAGTTTTTTGGTCTAACTGTGGTAATTTTGCTTTGAAATCAAAAGGCAAGAGAAAAAACACCGGACACTGCAGGTCTGTGGGAGGTTTTGAATGCGGGCAACATTTTTTTCTCTGTAGGTACACGTGTTTTGAGCTGACGGGACTATGTGCTTATTCCCGGCAGGTGTGAGTCTCACATTTTATCTCACCCGCTCCCCTGCAGCACATTTCATGTAACGACGTTATTACCGGGAGACTTAATCAAACTCACTAACAATAGCTCACACTGACAGACGTCCAGGCAGCTGGTGCATAATGCTCTGCGAATATTCACAGTGCCCCAGCAACCCCGTCTGCCCGCTTAATCAAGTTCTCTCGGTCACCCGGGGAACAGGAATGCGAAAAGGTGGAGTGGGACGGCACTGCTTGTTGAAACTACAGCCATTCACTGAGGAAGAATAAGGACAGGAAGACACTGGGGAACTCTATAGGTCTATTTTAGTGCTTAAAGAAATATGAATGAAAATTCTGAAATTATTTACTCACTCTCATACCTGTATGAATACTCTGGCCACTCTTTTCACTATTATGAAACTGAATAAGAACAGAAAGTTATTCACTGTCCTACATCCTTGACATCTGATCTAGTTCATTTGACCCGATCTCAAAAGATCTGGTTGCAGCAAATAACAACTTAAAGGGATAGTTCACCCAGAAATGAAAATTCTGTCATTAATTACTCACCTTCATGTCATTCCAAACCCGTAAGACCTTCGTTCATCTTTGGAAGACAAATTAAGATATTTTTGATGAAATCCAAGAGCTCTCTGACCCTCCATAGACAGCAACACAACTGAAATGTTCCCAGGCTCAGAAACATAGTAAGAACATCACTAAAAAAAGTCCATGTGACATCAGGGGTTCAACCGTAATTTTAAAAGCTACGAGAATACTTTTATCACAATGCATCAATGTGTCGTTTACATGCAGATGACAGAACGCATGCATCGTGATACTCTCTCCACAATGGCGGCATGCCACGACAGATGGGATGAGGAGGAGAAGAGTTGTTGAATAACGTCATTATTTTTGTTTTCGATGCACACAAAAAGTATTCTCATAGCTTCGTAATATTACTGATGTAACCCCTGATGTCACATGGACTTTTTTTACCAATGTCCTTGCTACGTTTCTGAGCCTGGGAACATTTCAGTTGCGTTGCTGTCTATGGAGGGTTAGAGAGCTCTTGGATTTCATCAAAAATATCTTAATTTGTGTTCGGTCACACTTTATATTAGGTGGCCTTAACTACTATGTACTTACATAAAAAATAAGTACAATGTACTTATTGTGGTCATATTGTATTGCAAAACACTTTTGCTGCTATTGAGGTGGGATATGGGTAAGGTTAGGGGTAGGTTTGGTGGTATGGGTAAGTTTAAGGGTGGGTTAAGGTGTAAGGGATGGGTCAACAGTGTAATTATAAATGTAATTACAGAAATTCATTACAAATTAATTAATTGTAACTACATATAAGTATTTTTAAAACATAGGAACAGTGTAAGAACATGTATGTACACAATAAGTGCATTGTATCAAATGATTAATTTAAATATAAGTACATAGTAGTTAAGGTGACCTAATATAAAGTGAGACCTTGTGTTCTGAAGATGAACGAATGTCTTATGGGTTTGGAACAACATGAGGGTGTGTAATTAGTGACAGAATTTTCATTTTTGGGTGAACTATCTCTTTAAATTTTGGTCTGTTTATCACTCAAAGCTGTAATATGACTATATCACACTTTCAGCTTTTATGGCCCTCTTATTGTGCTTTTGCATACATATACAGAAGTTACAGAAGTACAGAATAGCCATGGCACAGAGCTGTGTTGCGTCTTGGATAGCATCATGGTCATATTCATGCTAGCGCAGTTGTTGTCCTGTTGTTATCATCCTGTTTGGGTGTGCTCAGGCCCATGCAGCTCTATAAAAGAGTGATGTAGAGCCTTAGAGAGACACTGTGTACTGCACTTTATTCAGGAATGCTGACTTATTTATAGGTGTTGGAATCGTGTTGTTTGCTTGTTTTATTGAAAAGCTTGCGGGTAAAGTGGCGACAGGCTGGCATGTGAGTGTGATCTCTTGAGGGCCCCCCTGCAGAAATCTTCTTCCCGATAAATAAGTCAGCGCTGATGAATATTTCATTCACATGCAATCCATTGTCGCCCGCAGGTCTGTGGGGACATGTCGTCGCTCCACGCACACATCAAAACAACCTCCCCCCCAGGTCAACTAATACCCCGTTGTTGGCATTCTGAAAGAGACGCTGTTGCAATCCTCGTAATTAGCTCAGCCTGCGCATCTATGGTTCTGACGGATAACATGGCAAAATTTGTATGAGACCTGTAGTCATGTGACATCTGGCTGCATTTTATATCACCTTCACAACTGCATCTGAGCAGCAATCGAGCTGATTTAGTGACGCATTTGTCACTTTTCATATGCCGTAACCTATGGTTAGGAGACGCATGCACAAGAAAAGTTTAAACCCCCTAGTTAGAGAGAAAATAGCTTGTACTTTTATGCCCTGTGGTGGAGGGAGCAATAAATAGCAAGAAATGCAGCAAGAAACAGAGAGGTAAAATAAGGGAATGCAAGCTGAATAGAGTCAAAGAAGGAAGTGACCAGATTAGAAGTCAAACAGTAATTCTGGGTGTTCAAGATAGCAATAGAGGTAGGAGAGGAAGATGACAAATCATCAGTGGACGAATTTGCTCTACACAAGCAAGTTCTTTCAAATCAATATTTCAAGACGTAAGCTCACTCCATTCCTAAAAGAGATCACTCAGTCCAGACTCTTCACCGAATAGGTCAGAGGTTCTTTGTGAAAATGGCCCTTCATGATCTTTATGCTCTATTGGTGAGAGAAGAGATCCACAGAAAGATGACTAAATAAAGAAAGGAAGTGCGAGCAGAATGTTTTATTTAAGTGAAGGTCTGCATTGTGTATTCTCAGATAGAGTTGAGGCATCAGCAATCTCAGGCACAGGATTAAGAGACGGCGACTTTTGTTTGGTTGCTTGGAAAGATGTTACTCTAATGGATTTGCTGTAACTGTTTTCACTGTGTGCGAACTTGGATAGATGGGTCACCTGTTAGAGTTTGATTTAAAATTCTGAGTGTTTGCTTTCACATGCTTCCTTTTTTATCTCAACGTGAAGATGGGTTTAGTAAACAGACTGCAGCTGCAGTAATGGTCTATTTTTGCCCTTTGTATGTTTCATTAAGGAAAAGAGTCTGTTGGACACAATTCCCTTGGCGTCTTTAAAAGTCTCAGTGTGACTGAGCTGCTTCAGGTGGCGCACTTTCTTACCTCGGTCAGTTTCCCATTGGGAGGATAGTTCAACCACAAATTAAAATTCTGTCATTATTACTACATATTAAGATTCTCTTATCATACTCGCTCTCACAGTGTTCCAAACCTGTATGTTTTCTTTTGTGGAAAACAAAATGACGTTTTTTTTAAGCATAAAGAATTGTACTGATTACTCTTTTCTATGCGTTTAGTCCCCATGACTACTGAGGATTTCAGGTTTCAAAAATGACATAAAAATCATCATAAATATCATAGATTTAGTCCATATGACTTTCATCATGCAAAATTAAATTGATACCCACTTACAAATCTATCCCTCCAGTAACCTGTTACCAATCAAAAACCTATCAAGTCAGTGAGCTGAACTCAAGGACCAGATCAGTTTGCATCATCTAAAGAAGAAATGTTTTTGAATGTTTTTTATTGAATTGAATGAACTGATTCATCAAAAGGACTCAAAAGGATTATTTGTTCATAAATACATTACAGTATATTAGACAGTAGTCCATTATACATTGATGCATGCCAAAGAGAATGACTTGTTTAATTTTAAGTTCATTTGACAAACCAATAGAATAGAATAGAATTCAATACAATAGAACTTTATTGTCATTGTTAGGAGCAACAAAATACAGTTTATCAATCGGCTTCAGAAGATTTGGAGTATAATGCATGAGTTGTATGGATTACTTTTATGATACTTTATGGTGTTTTGCTTCCTTTTTGAAGTTTGAAAGCATCTGTGCACATTTTTTGTCTCAGCATGGAGATTTTGAAGATTTCTTCTTTTTTTGTTCCCTTGGAAGGAAACAAATTGGTTTGCAACAACTTGAGGGTGAGTAAATGTTGTCAGAATTTTCATTTTTGAATAAAGTAACCTTAAGGTAATAAGGTAAACTAAAGGTAATCTTCATTTTGATTTTTTTGGTTTTTCTCTAATTTGCTGTATGACTTGTTTTCCAGCACTCTTCCAAGAGTAATTAAGATGTGCAAATGGTATCTTGAGACCTTGTTAGCAGAAAGCAGCTTTATCACTAACATCCCTCCATTTTCCCATCCTTCCACCCCACCGCACATCACTACTCCATCACCCTCATTTTACATTCCATGACAATCTCACCCACTGATTTACTGCAAGGCTTCCATCTTGTGTTTGCCTGTGTATGCGTTTGCTCAACATATATTCAGTGTGATGTTTATCATGTGAATATATAGAGCTCTCCCCAACAGTGCTTATGTGAGATCACATTTAATGGACGAGAAGACAGAGGCATGTCTGTTCACTCGTGTCTGTTCTGGTCAACATGCTGTTTCTCACTCACACGTTCTCGATTCATCCAAAATACAATCACATTTGAAAGAAGAAATAGGATTGAAGAATCTATCGATCTATGTCATATCAACACTATCCATCTGTGTTTATCTTTCTATCTGGTTTCCCCATGATAGTTTTTTTTTTTGCAACCACACCAGCCATTTTCTTCCTCTATTTGTTTAGTTATCCATCAGTCTATTTACCTTATCATGCTGCCAAACCATCCATTTACGCTTCCATCTGTCTGTCAAACAATATCGTGGTATCCATTTGTCTAACTATCTTCTCTGTCTACTTACCCCACTGTCAATCAAAGCTTCTCTCTAACTGTGCCGTTTTCTTTAGCTGGGGAATAGCATTGGTCTGGTTAAGCTTGTCTTAACTTCTGATTCACGCGCCCATCTCTGAGTGCATGCATAATCACAGCTGATCGTTTACTCAGATTTGCATGTAATGGATAAGCAACATTTTCTTTTGTGCTTATAATGTTGTATGTGGACGCACGGGTCGTTGCTCATGAAACCCAGCCCTGCCTGGTCTTTAATAGGAGCTCATCCAAATGCTCATTCCACTGGCAAGCCAGATCTCTGCTGGGTCACTATCAGTTTTGAAGGATCAGTATGGTGCTATGGTGGCTAGCGCACATGATCCTAATGGATTAGCCACTCACCTTTCCTGAGTTGAACTTGGGGGGCAGTGTTCCCGCCAGAGGTCCCATCTGCCCCCCATGTTTCAGCCATGATGATAACACAAAGCGCCAAGAACAACAGTTTTTGCATCTCAATTTATTAATGCTTTTACATGCACTTCCACTTTTGAGGTTAAATGGTCTATATCTATCTGTCTATCTGTCTGTCTGTTAATAGTTTTTTTTCTTTTTTCTTCTCTTCAGTTAAACAGTTTTCTAGTTTAATTCAATAATCAGTATAATTTATGTAATTATTTAAAAATTCCATGAGTTAGATGCGCATTTTCATACTTTATTTGTATAATTATGAAGCTAGTCTTATTTATAGTTTATTGCATTTCTTCAATCATAATACATGGGTCTGTGCGTGCGTGTGTGCGTGCATGCGTGCGTGTTTTTGTGACATAAGAGGACACAAATTTGTATAATGACATGGGTATGACATAGGTATTACAAGGAGAAGGTCATTTATGAGGACATTTCCCCATCTACCCATATTTCAAAAGGCTTATAAATCATACAGAATGAGTTGTTTTGAGAAAGTAAAAATGCACAGTTTCCTGCAGTGTTAATTTCGTCAACGAAGACGATGACGAAAAATATTCGTCAACGAACCTTTTTTCTGTGACTAAAACGAGACGTTGACGAGCTAAAACTAATATCTGATGATAAAAACTATGACGAAATTTATGCAGTGTCTTCGTTAACAAGACGAGACGGGACTAAAATGTTATTTGAGGACAACCGGACATTCAGAATACATCATAGGCTAAATTAGCTGTCTTGTCTTTCAAAATGTGCATCTCTGTCATTGGATAAGGGGCGTTTGAATAACTAGTCTCAGTATGGCAGCCGCAGTGGACGCATAGGCTACCAAAATGCGAACTAGCGATCTGAAACAATGGCCTCAGCACCCGATGGGTTAGGGATAGGGTGACCAGACGTCCCGTTTTTCCCGGGAGTCACAATTCGTTGTCGATTAACTTAAAGTTAGTGAAGGCGGGATCGCGCTGATAGAAGCGCTCTCTCTCGCACACTCTCCACTTCTTCAGTTCTCATACAGCGCGCGATTAGTTCTCAGTTAGCGCTCAAATACACACACAGCAGTCCAAATGTCTATCGTGTAGACTAGAGTATCTCATGTAAATACAGTCGGTTATGGCTTAAGTGAGTGTAAACAGGTGAGTGAAAACTGAATGTGTGTCAGTATTACATGCATACTTTCCGTCTTAAATGGACGGCATTCCTAATTATCTGTGTCATCAATGTTAACCAACAAAAGATGTTGAATAAATGTATACTTGTTAAGTAAACCTTCTGTATCTGAAAAATTAGCTTAATTTGTATCTCTACCAAAAAATGAAAATTTATTCCAGTTTTTCCAAATTCAATCCTTGATTCAAATTTCTCATAAGCGTAATTGATTTGGTCTAAAGAGAGAAGAATTGATGACTATTTTTGTTTGAATACTACATATAAAATAGCTACCAAAATAAATGTTGATAACTGCAGTTTGACTTAAAGTAATGACTAAAAGTATAATGACTAAAAGTTGACGAAAATGCAATGACTTTTCGTCGACTAAAACTAGACTAAAACTATGAAAGACTCAAATGACTAAAATGTGACTAAGACTATTAAGCATTTTCGTCTCAAGATAAAGACTAAGACTAAATCAAAAATGCCTGCCAAAATTAACACTGGTTTCCTGTAAGGGGTAGGTTTAGGTGTCGGGTTGGTGTAGGGCGATAGAAAATTTGATTTGTATAGTATAAAAATCATTACACCTATGGAATGTCCCCACAGTTCACAGAAACAAATGTGTGTGTGTGTGTGTGTGTGTGTGAGATTCAGATGCTTCTCTTTGACTGGGATAGTTATTTGATGTGTAATGATTTGTCTCATTATTCATTAATATTTACTTATTGAATTAAATAATGATGGTAACACTTTATTTTAGGGTCTCTTAAGTAGTTGCTTATTAGCATGCATATTACTAGAATATTGCCCATTTATTAGTAGTAATTAAGCACATATTTATGCCTTATTCTACATGACCTTATTCTACATCCCTAATCCTACCTAATACCTAAACTTTTAACAACTACCTTACTAACTATTAATAAGCAGCAAATTAGGAATTTATTGAGGGAAAAGTCGTAGTTAATAGTGAATAAGCATTCCCTATTCTAAATTGTTACCATAATGATTTTAGCTCAAATATTCAACTATTTTGTCAAACTGCAAGAATTTACGTCTAAGCTTAAGCATTTTGATCAATTTTTAATGGCTTATTTTAGGGCTAATATACACCGATGGCTTGTAGGTAAAGTACATAAACACATTCAGCTTTTTTTTTTTTTGGATTGAAGGTGAGTGTTTGAAAGCACAAACTGTATTTCTGTTACTGCATAAGCACATTCCTGTTTGACTGCTGAAGTTTGCCTCCCTACAGTGCTGCAGAGGTGATGATTAGTGCTGTAGATTAGCCTTGGGCTGCAATCTATTGGAAAGTATTTTTCATCTGATGGTTTGATGCATGTGTGTGCCTTTGCTTCCCTGCTCCCTTCTTTTAAGTTATTTTTGTTTTAGATCTTAAATTCTGCCATCTCTTTTGAAAATCAAGCTGGTCCACCTCTCAGAGACTGTCTTGTCCGTCTTGAGGATCCCAATGAGAAATCTTGGCAAGTGTGACCGTCAGCCGTTTGATATCCCATCAAATATGGTCCTACTGCTGTGCCTGTAAAAGGGAAAGATACTGGGCCTGCCGGCACTGGACGCCAGCCGTAGTTTCTCGTCCTTTCCCTTGTTTGTCCCGGGAAGAGATCTGTCAGGGCCTTCCTGCTGCAGAGATAAACTAGTGCACCACTCTCTCTCCTCTAAAAATAAGCATTTGTTTATCGACATGTGTAGTGATTTCCAGCTCTCCTGTGCCGTATTGTGTGCCGAGCTGTCAAGAAACATTACTCTAAGGCCTGGCTCTCCTTTCAGCTCTGACCAGTCGAGAGAGTGCAGCCGAGCAGGACAATGCCGAGTGCTGGGGGGCAACAGGCTAGCAAGCTTTCGCAGAAATCTGCTAAGACGTTGCCTTTTAACTAAGGCTGGGGACCTCACTCTTTATCAAGAGCTTGAAACTTTAATGCACTCTTTAAAGTAGAAACTGTGGAAAGTGAAGGGCAGTGCTGGTATCAAATATCTGGGTCACATATCCAAGGTAGCTAGCGTCTAAATGGAGCCTGGCTTTGATTGAAAGGCGTATTAGATGAAAGGGGAAAAACTTAGATCTGCACTGACCGATTTTGGCATATTTTAATTGCTACTTTACTTCATTATTTTCATTAGTCTGAGTCTTCATAAACTGTCAGATTAGACGTTACACATCTCCCATCTTTGTTTAGAAAAGGCTCTGAGAGAGATTTAGGGAGAATGCAGACCAGACCTCCAGCTTATCTGAGCTCTCATCCATCTTAGTTTGATGAGGAAAGCTCATGTTTGCAAGCTCTGCTAGTGGATCTGCGGTGGCTGAGTTTGACAAATGCCCCACACTTGGTCTAAACATCCGTAATTTCAGCAGAACGTGGTTACTTAAAGCAGGATTTCAGAGTCTTGTCTCACTTGTGTTTCTGGTGTCTCTCTTGCTTTAGTTAGGGCAGAGAATGCACTTAAGAGCTCACATCTCAATGTGGAAAACGAACCAGGATATCAGCCAGTACTTAAAGGATTAGTTCATCCCAAAATGAAAATTCTGACATCATTTACTCCCTCATGTCATTCCAAATCTGCATGACTTTCTTTTCACAAAAGGAGAATTTTTAAATAATGCAGTCGGTTGTTTCATATAGTTGCAATGAACGGGGACTGGAGCGTTCAAGCTCTAAAAATAATGCAAAAGTGCCATTAAAGGTGTCATAAAAGTGGTTGAAATGACTTCTGTACTGTTCCACATCTGAAATCGTACAATAGCTTTGTGTGAAATGTGTCAATATTTACTAATAATGTTCACATCTAGTGTATGACAGAATCAGTTGAATTGGAAAACTGGACCAGTCTTTGTGAATAAATCGTTAACTGAATCACCTATAATACACGAAAAGATAAGACTCATAAGAGTGCTTATCTCATGAACATTATTCAGTGAGCACTGACTTAAATGTCCAGTGTTTTCCTTACACAAAGAAAAAGAAATATAGTGCACAAATTGTATAAACAATATTTCAGTCTTTTTTGCTCCAGTCCTCATTTACTTTTATTATATAGTAAATAATCTACTGTAGATACTTTTTTCAGAAAGAAGAATGTCATAAGGGTTTGGTCTTTGTTAGACATGTTTGAGTAAACAAATTCTTTTAAGCTTTTAGTGTGTTTATTAATGTTACTTAGTGGTTGGACATTTGTAGCTTTTCAAAGGCTTACTGAGCAAGATTTTTTGATCAGATGTTAAAGTGATCTTATTCCCCAAAGTACACAGCAGGATTTTCACAGCATTATTTAGTGTCAAATAATTATTCTTTCCTTTTTTTCTAGCATTGAACAACATCTTTTTTCTCATTGAAATGACTCATGCCACATTTGATTAAGATACAGCTGCTTTTTAAAACACACTAATTTAACATAGCTTGGTGTGACAAACAACCTCAAATTAGACCCTGTTATGTGTCATGTATGCATTATATATACAGTACAGTGGTGGCCAAAATTATTAGAACACTAGTATTTTCACCAGCTAAAAAGGGTTTCAAGTCAGTTATTTCTATCTTTTGCTGTAGTGTGTCAGTAGGAAATATCCGTTTACATTTCCAAACATTCAATTTGCCATTAATTATAATAATCCAGTGAGATTTTTGTTTGCTCAAGGAGTCTGACAGCAGCCAGTGCTCCACACAGAGATCTGATCTCATCATCATCCAGTCTCTCTGGAACGACATGAAGAAACAGAGCCAACTGAGACAGACTAAATCCAGAAGAACTGTGGCAACATCTCCAATATGCTTCAAGAAATCTATCTGTCATGGCCAAAAATATCAGCACCCTTGGTAAATATGATCAAAGAAGGCTGTGAAAATTAATCTGCATTGTTAATCTTTTTGATCTTTTATTAAAAAATTCACAAAAATCTAACCTTTCATTGGATAATAAGAATTTAAAATGGGGGGAAATATCATTATGAAATAAATGTTTTTTCTCAAATACACGTCGGACACAATTTTTGGCACCCCTAGAAATTCTTATGAGTAAAATATCTCTGAAGTATATTCCCATTCATATTCACAATTTTGAGCACTCCACAGTGATTATGAACATGAAATTATCCAGCCATGGCTTCCTGTTTCACAGAAATATAAATAGGAGGGAAAACAAAGCCCAAATTCCCTTTATCATCCA
>JAFVLL020042837.1:0-40608 GCA_021397915.2 Tor tambroides
GATCGGCTGAATGGATTCAAAAACAGTAAAACTCAACTGTTTAACTCTTGGGGAGTTGTAAAATGAGCCTATTTTCAAAAAAAGTGGAGTGTTCCACAACTACCTTACTAACTATTAATAAGCAGCTAATTAGGAGTTTATTGAGGCAAAAGTCATAGTTAATGGTTTGTTAAAGGTGAAAATTGGACCTTAAAATAAAGTGTGACCAAAAAAAAAAAAAGGAGCTGTTAATTGAAAGGTTCTTTGAGGATCTCTAATTCCCCTTTTAGAACCGTTATGTTTGGGAATCTAAGGTAAAAATAATGGTTCTTCACTGGCATTGATGGTTCAATAAAGAATCACTACTATTCTTGGAACCTTTCCAGTGTTAAAGGTTTAAAATGTCCCTCACACTAATGATAAAAAAAAAAAAGGTTCTTAAAAAATGTTCACTAAAAGGTTATTCTGGGAACCCAAAATTGTTCTTCTATGGCATCACAGCAAAACACACCCTTTTAAAACCTTTATTTTAAGAATGTACACCAGCGAAACTGATTTTAAGGGATAGTTCAAGTAGAAATAACTTCAACTGCATGCATGCATCCACTGTTTACAGTGAAAGTTACCTAGCAGCATGAGCATAACCTTCAAAACATTTATGAGATAAGCCATTGCCATGTCACGATGTCACTGTCCAACAGTCTACTGCCAAACTTGATCTAATGCCACTGTCCAGTGGTCTATCCATCATTAATCAATGGATCCCTAGCTTTTAACACACATATACACATATTCAGCCACACACACTCAAATTCGACAGCTGTTGTTTAGAGTTAACGTTTCACACAAGGTCAAAGGTTGTCTTCATGCAACAAATGTGAGATTCACAAATCCAGATCTGTTTAAGTGAACCCATGTGTGTGTGTACTAATGATGACACAACCACTGAATTCTGTTTATTGTGGTTATCTGATGTAAAGGCAGGCGTCTGTAAAGCGAGTAGTGATCTGTCAGTCAAACGTTGGAGAGCATGAAAACTTTCATCGTATAAATCAATCAGAGATCAACAAACTCTGACTAACTCATTTCATTCTTTGGGAAAGAGGCCCTTAGAATATTAGCTCATAAACATGCCTTCAAAAGCCACAGAAAATCCAGCCTGGAGTCTCCTTAAAGCCTCAGATTAGTATTTATTTCATTAGATATCTATTTTCCTGTCAGTTGCTAAGCCTTTAAGTGCCTTTTAAGAGATGTTTGAGCTTGTCACCACAGTGAGTTAATCTCTGCGTCCAGTTTTATCAAAACCATCTATGCTAGGAATGGACATTCAGTGGACACTGGCCTGCATGGAGGTGAAGGTTCATTAAGTCGTGTAAAGCACTATATTCATAGCTGGACAGAAAGTTAGTCCAAACTCAACACTGAGTGATGCATTTTGGCAATGTTCAATCAGGGAATTAAAGGGATAAATCACCCCCAAATTAAATTTGTGTCACAATTTCCTCACCCTCATGTCATTCCAAAACCTGACTTTCTTTCATGTGCAGAATTAAAAAAACAAAACAATATATTTTGAACAATGTTTCACTGCCAGTGGAGCATAATGTTTTGCACTAGAAAAAGCAAAAAATAAATAGCTTTTTTGTGATGTATACTTTCCAGGCCTGTCGATGGTGAGAAAAGCCCCTAAACAAAGATGTGGCTTTAGAAGTGAATTTTATTTCCATATACACAATAAATGTTCCAAAAAGGGGTTTCTGCAATGCCACCGAAGAACCATTTTGGGTTCCCCAAAGAACTTTCCAGTAAACAGTTCTTAAAAGAACCATTTTTACTAAGTTTGAAGAACCCTTTTCCACAATAAAGAACCTTTTCATGATTCCATAGATGTTAAAGGTTCTTCTTGAAATTACAGATGCCAATAAAGAACCTGTGTTGTGTAGGTGAGTTGAACATAAGTCTGTCACTGTGCTAAGCTTCACTGCAATCTACTTTATAATCAAGTTAGTCGATCTGAAGAAGACTTTCTACTCTGACAACACTAATATTTCTTCTGGTAGTGTAAACAATGTTTTGTCATTTCAAACGTTCAAAAGTTTGAAAGAAAGAAGGAGAACAATTGCATAATCTGATGGAGTGCTGGTCATTTGTTGTGGTGAAGTCATTCCCTAAACATTAATCTCTGCCGAATTCTTCACATGTTACAAAAACCAGCTGCTTTCAACAGGAAATTGAACACTGGAGAGAAAGAACAAGAATTATGGCCGATGAGATATTGGCACAACTATGATCAGTGCTGACCTGGATAGAAGATGCTGGAGGATTTATGACTGATGTGAAACCCTTCTTATGAACAGGAGATTAGCAGGAAAACTGCAGAGTAGAGCAAATTTCCTCATCCGATTTGATCATCATAAATATTAAATATTTATTATCGTAAAGAGTGTTTCATTTCTTAGCTGCCTTAATACAGCACATTTGTGTGTCTTAAATCTTCTGAAACATACCACAAAAAACAATACAGTTTCATCATCATTCCAGTTAACATGTTTGCAGTAAATGTTCAGATTACACTTTATTTCAATAGTCCACTTTAGACATTCTACTGACCACAGTTAACTACAACTACATGTAAGCTATCTTTCATTCATTTTCAATTGTCAATTAACTCTCATTAGAGTATTAGTAGACTGTTAGGTTAGAGTTAGGGTTAGTAGAATAAGTTGACATGTACTTGCAAAGTTACTTAAAGTCAGTAGAATATCTGTTAGGGACCACCAAAATAAAGTGTTAGCAGATATTAAGCAGACAGCATGTAGCTGCAAACTTACTTATATTTAGTAGAATATCGATTTGGAGAAACCTAGCTTTACATCACTTGCTCACCAATGGATTCTCTGCAGTGAATGGGTGCCATCAGAATGAGAGTCCAAACAGCTGTCCTTAAGTAATCCACATGACTCCAGCCCATCAATTAATGTCTTTTGAAGTGAAAAGATGTGTGTTTATAACAAACAAATGTATCATTAAGATATTTTTAACTTCAGATCTTTGCTTCCAGCTAAAATATGTGTCCCTTTCTCCAGTGAAAAAAATTGTCTTGTCTGAATCAGGAGAGAAATATCACTGTTAACAAGTGACAGTCCAAAACAGTTCTAAACAAATATCTCTGTGGATTTTAATGTGAGAAGATAACAGGAGATGGACTTTTTCACTAGAGGAAATGTTATTATGGATTATGGACATATTTTGGATAAAACTAAGTTAAAACTCCTTAATGGTGGATTTGTTTATTACAAACACAGAGCTTTTCTCTTCACAAGACTTAAATTAATGGACTGGAGTCATGTGGATTACTTGTGGATTATTGTGATGTTCTGATCAGCTGTTTAAACTCTCATTCTGATAGCACTCATTCACTGCAGAAGATCCATTGGTGATGTAATGCTAAATTTCTCCAAATCTGTTCTGATGAAGAAACAAACTCATAAATCTTGAATGACTGGAAAATACATTTTCAGCAAATTTTCACTTTTGAGTGAGCTATGGTGCTAACCTCCTTTCAACATTTCAAGTGTAAAAAGTTGTCTATTGAGGAGTTAAACATGTTCTTAAATGCTTAAAAAGATGGCAACCCAAGGTTAAATGCAGTGTGAAAAGCCTGATAGAAGAATAATTCATAAACCCTCAAAACCTGTAAACACACATGGCACGTTTACTCTCTGCTTAGTGTTGTAAAAAGGCTAGCATTCTACACAAGACCAGAGCTCCAGGGTATTTGAATGGCATGACCCCACGATTTGCCCGGGGACTTAGAATGATGGAATGATTATGTAAAGGTGCTGACTATGCTGTTTTAAGGAGGCTGCCTCAAAGTCTCAGGACAACTGCATTATAGGCTCTGGATCATATCCCCAACTGACATTTCCAATATATCATGAAGGAAATATTGTCCCTCTTGGCTAGTTGAAGTAAAATATCTCTTGAACATTTTTAGCACAGCTATATCTGCATTTCTTGAAAACATGTTTATGTAAATACATCTGTAGTCACCCTCTACAAGATTACTGTAAAGCCCAACAGAGATCCCTGTTGAAAACATTACTCAATCAAACTTCATCAAACTTTTGAACGGGAGTGTGTATGAAACATTTAGTTGATCTATCAATCTAAATCAAAAATTTGAGTTGACTGGACAGAATCACTAACACACATCCTCCTAAACACAATGAATCAGAAAATGGATCTTGATCTAAAGGTCAACCCTAAAGACACAGACACAAATGTAACTCTAGACCTTACCGTGCCATGTCTGCTCCAAGGCTATGTTTAGAAATTCCGCACTAATTAGCACCCTAGCTTTCAAGAGCGTGCACACACACAGTTTATTACCATTAGAAATTCTTCCCCTTATTAAACCTCAGCTGACTCCACCCCATAGTTTATTAGTTTTAGACCAAGTGTATTAGACACCGTTTATTGGGACGGGTTGTGTTTGAAGGATGACCTGGTTGGGATTCACGTGGGCCTGATGCTCTCTGGGGTGCTGCCGGACCACCTTTTATGCCCTGGGAGTTGTTTTAACTCCCCTGAACAGCACTTGTGAAACACAAGTGGGAAGTCGTGGCCTAATTAGAGAGTTGGGCTTGTAATCAGAAGGTTGCCGGTTCGATTCCCGCACCAGCAGTACCATGATTGAGGTGCCCTTGAGCAAGGCACCAAACCCCAAATTGCTCCCCGGGCGCTGGAACATTGGCTGCCCACTGCTCCGGGTGTGTGTTCACAGTGTGTGCACACACTTGGATGGGTTAAATGCAGAGGACCAATTTCGAGTATGGGTCACCATACTTGACAATGCACCCCTATATTATTAATTACAAGAGCTTCACGTTTCCGAATGCACTCATTAAAGTGTGTACATGTGTTTGTACAGGTATACGTGTCTGATGGCACGTAGAAATCTATGTCCACTTTCTCTTTTCACCTTATTGGTCTTCAATGTGCATTTATGTCACTTCCTCAATATGCAGCATTATTTGGGAAAAGTAAATAAATGAGGGGCCAGTCCATCTCAAGTGGTTCAAAAAATGGGAAATTGATTGATTTTAATTTTGTATTGGTATTGCAAAACTTTTTTTTTTTTTTTACTTTGTTTAAACACAGAGTTCATACGGAATAAGTTCAGAGTTTATATGCGACCCTGGACCACAAAACCAGTCATAAGTAGCACGGGTATATTTGTAGCAATAGCCAAAAATACATTATCTGGGTCAAAATTATTGATTTTTCTTTTATGCCAAAAATCATTAGGATTTTAAATAAAGATCATGTTCCATGAAGATATTTTGTAAATTTCCTAGCGTAAATATATCAAAACTTAATTTTTGATTAGTAATATGCATTGCTAAGAACTATTTCAAATTATTTTTAATTAGTTGTATTTTGGCCAAATATTGTCCTATTCTAACAAACCATACATCAACGGAAAGCTTATTTATTCCGCTTTCATATGATGTATAAATCTCAATTTAAAAAAATTGACCCTTACGACTGGTTTTGTGATCCAGGGTTACATCTTAGACTTTCACCTACATTGGGCTCTTTTAAAAGAAATTTGAGATGGTATTTATTAGAGTTGGCTTTTGGCTCAACAGACTGATCTAACATAGTGGCTCTCATTCTCTCCTGTGATGTTTGTTTTATTTGCTTATTTATTTATTAATCTTTTTCCTTCTGAGATTTTGGTCTCATTTTTATTAGCTGTACAGCACATTGGTCAACCTTGCATTGTTTTAATTGTGCTATATAAATAAAACAAACAAACACATATTATGTGGAATAAATCAACCTAGGCTCTCTGGAAAAACGTGACTCTACCTATACTTTTGTAAAACTCCAAAAATGTACCTATACATACAATTCACCGCAGTTTCCATCTGAAATGTGTATATGTCCATATGTACACTTTTTCTGACATGGTAAACTTGCTCAGTAGCACGCTTGGTACAGCACTGATAAAAGAGCTCAGACACTAATAGAAGCAAGATAAAATAGCATGGTTGGTTCAGAGAAGTGTTTTTTTCACATTTACATTTGTTAACAAGGTTATGTTTAGGATAGGGTTTAAGGTATATGTTATTTTTAAACGTGATACAGCATTAACTTTTTAATGCCACTCACTGGACATTTCATTCCCAAACTGCCGCAATATGTACGACAAACAACGCAATAAAAAGCTGTCATATTCATGATCAGCTATTTTGGATAAAATGGAACTTGCTTTAGCACCACTCACTACATATTTCACTTAGAAATGTCACGAAATGCAAGAAGCAACATAATTTTATTTTGCAGATACTGTGTGTCACCACAGGCACATTTTCCAGTGCGCTTGGTTACAATAAATGTTTTAATTTCTCAACCAAAATTCAATGACAAAGCCAGTTTAAATTACTGTTTTGCTTTTGAAGAGCATTAGAGACCAACTGGATTCATAATATAGACACAAAGGGAAGAGAGAGAAGAGAGCTAAAGAGACCACTGAGCCAGGTTATCTTATGTAACTCAATATGTTCCCTAACATACAACTGTTGGTTTCCCAAAAGAGTAACATACATTTCTGAACCTGACTCAGTGGGCTGCTAAATCCAATTTCTTTTCTTTTTTTATTAGCTTTTTATTTGTTTATTTTGTTAGACTGAGGGAACAGGGAACATGACCTCCTTTATGACTTAATAGGAATAAATCTCTTTTAATTCTCTTTGTGTTTTAATGGGGTGGGTATTACATCATCCAGTGACCTATCAGATGGTTTGGTCCTGTGAGAGTCACTGACCTACACCTCCCCTTACTCTGGCCCTCAGTCAATGAGAATTTACACTAGCAACAGGGGACTATTCAAACCGCTAACATTTATATTTCATACACACACATACTTGCCTGCTTTATGTTAACAGCTTCCCATTCATATGCTGTTCAAATATAGTGACTCCTAAATGTATTTGGACATTTTTAGAGCAAAACTGTATTTTAATATCATTGCATTAAATAACAGAATATCGAAGCAAGCTGCACCTGCAGCTAGAACAACTTTTTATTGAATTTTAATTGGCTTAGTGACTTTTAGTGGATGTATGAAGTCAGTTCTCCAAGTTTACGCAGATGTTCTTAAAAAGTTATCACAGGTGTAGAGAATCACATTAACTACGAACATGATCCACTAACATTTGAAAGAGTCCAAATATATTTTGTCTTCATTTCAAACAGTATATCTATTGGTTAACAATTTAAACCATAACACGCTTCATTTTCTTTGTTTGAATAACAGTTTTAAACATGAATTTAATATTTAGTCACCTTGTGAACCTTTTGACCTTGTAGAGATGTCAGGTTTGACTATTCATCTGAGGAAGCTTCATGTCCACAAGGACAGATAAAAATGAAACACCCAAAAGACACACACACACACGAAATAGGAATTCATAAATAAACATGTATTTGCCAAGTTAAATATCAACTGTCAGCACCTTTATCTGGCCATCAATCCTAAACATTTAAAGGGTTTTTGGAAAGAATGGAAAACAGAGATGAACTTATGGAGAGTTTGAGATTTTGGCACCAATGATTGCAAAAGTTTTACTCTGATATAATTATAGATTCAACAACTGTACAAGTTTATTTTGAAACAGTTCAGGCAACAGCAAAAATGCTCCAATTTTAAAATATCAAAAACAATTTTAAAAATCAAAACAAATGAGGGAAAGAATAGCAAAATATCAACTTATTTTATATCATAATTTATAGAAGAGTATTGCATGGCTTCAGAAAACCTGAAATATAACCTGAAAAGCACTGTATGAACTACTTTTTGATTTTTAATGGTGCTTTCAGATTTGAAAGATTCATTCCACTTTCACTGAAACTGAATGGAAAAATATTATTCAAAATATCTCCGTATTTCACAGACAAACTCAAATAGGTTTAAAATGGCATGAGGTTGAGTAAATGATGACATAATTTTTAGTATTGGTTTAATTATTTAAAGCACATGTCTACATGTTATCATAACCCAAAATTTTAAAATATACACAGTTGCTTATACAGACCATGCACACTATAGACAGATAGACTATAGACTATAGAGCCAGCTGCATTATGTCAACTGCTCCAGCCAAACTAACCTAGACACCTGTGGCTCAATCAATGGCTGGTCAGGATTAACATGAATAGTAACATAATTTATGAAACAAGCAGGACGGGCCCCAGTTATCCAGCAGAGAGAGAGAACACACATGCATTTACAGTATACATATAGGGCAGACACTTTGGCCCTCACCAGAATAACAGATGGAGCCAGGGTTGATTAGCTTGTAAAGAGCTCAGCGTGTTTGGTGTCTTGGCTGAGACTCTACAGTTTTCGTGCCCAATTAGTCACCACAGCTAGTCACATGTTTGCTCTTGGAGTGCTTCAAGATTCAGGACAGTCATTAACTCTGCTGCATTTAGCAGAAGCACTCAGCCATTAATGTGTTGACACCACCAAAAAGATGAATCTCTACACGGGCCAAATTCCCAATGCAAAACATATACAGCACTCATAATAAAGCAATATCACACAAGCTATTTTTTTTTTTTTTTTTTTTTTTTTTACAACATTTCAACGGACAATTCAAATAATAAAGTTAAACCAAAAAGTGTGCCACTGCTGATTCAAAAGATGTTCAAACTCTGTTATTAATTAGGAAACAAGTTAGAAAAGAGTCAGTGGCAGCTTGAACTGCATTTGAGAAGATTACTGGAGTAACATGGAAGCATTAATGGAAATATCATTTCAAGCAAAGGCAAAGCAAAATCACTGCAGCACAGTAATTTTGTAAATAAATGTAAATGTAAATTAACAGTAAATGTAAATATTCTAATATTTTGAGATACTGATTTTTGACTTTCATGACCTGTAAGCTCTAATCATCAAAATTAAAACAAAAAAAAACTTTTGAAATGTTTTACTTTACATGCAATGAATCTAAAATATATGAAAGTTTCACTTTTTGAAATAACTTATAAGAAAAAATGAATTTTTTCACGACATTCTAATTTATTGAGATGCACCTGTATATATATATATATATATATATATATATATATAATTCACTCACACACACACATACACTGTAGTATATCTGGTTTACATTCATAATCTATAGGACTTACTTTTTCAATGGTCAGGAAGTATATTTCTTAAAAAATATTAATAAAATAAAATCTACTCAGAGTATGCGATTTCAGATAAAGCCTGTCACTACCATTCCTGAGTGATTCAGTGTTTTTGAACGAATCAGTACAATGATTCGACTCATACAGCCAGTCACTTGTTGCTACTGACCTAAGGATGCAACCTACAGAAAGAATCACTAAAAAATATCCACTACTAATTCACAGACTGACAATCTTATTGGAAAGTGCAAACTCAGACTATATATCAGCACTCTTGGAATGATACCCAACCAATCAGATCCGAGGAGCAGAAGTAACTGTTTCATAAAGTTGCATAGTTTAAACACCGAAAGATGAGCTTGAAACTATCTATAAACCAAAAACCCAAAGACTGAGGTCAACACACATTGAGTTGTGTATCAAGCTGCTGTTGGAGACAGTGGGCTGCTGTAGACCTGTGGCGGACCGGTGTTTTTGTAAGAAGATATATGTATAAGGCTACAGCAGGGTGCTCCCTTGTGTACCGGTCCTGAAGACTTCTCCAGGCCAGAACTGAGGCATACAGGGGAAAACTGGCCTCAACTACAGGAGAATTTCCACAGAGACACTTTCCTGTATGATTTCTCCACCATACATCTTTGAGACACACATCAGCCGTTTCTGGATGAAGAATAAATTAAACAGATAAATGCCTAGATGCTCTTTGAAGAGTTATATAAATGATGATTTGGAGTGCAAGCACAGACAATGATCAAGCTTATGGAGGAGAAGAGAACTGAAAAGTTAATATAGTCCAGCATCCTCTGCTTTTTCACTCACCTCTGGCTTCAGACTTGCTTGAATTTCCCAGAATACCACCTCGCACAGACAATCAGCTGCCCAATGCATGTCCACCTCCATGAAGTTCTTTCGTGTCTTTCAACATACTTTCTGAAAAAGGGATTGATTTAAAGAGATTGTCCGTCTATTTTAAGGAACCAATAGGCATAAATTTATGTCACATGAGCTAGAATACTAGTCTCTAGGTATTAGGGGAGAGAGCATTTTATTGTACAAAAATCTGTGTAGTGCAGTCATCAATATGTTTAGGCCAAGGTTCAGTTTTTACACTAGCATATGCAGATAGCTTCAAGAAGTTTGATTTCATGGGGTCTTTAAATGCTTTTTCTTCTCATGACATCTAGAAGAATACAAACAGACATTTGTCACATTTTTCCCTTTGTTCAGCTGAAATACTTGATGAATGAAGAAATGCTTTAGCTGAAATGGTTCTTTCAGACACTTCAAACTGGATATGAAGACTCTCCAGTGTGTGGCGTAAGTTTGAACAGATTAATGGTTAAAGCAGAGGTAATTCACAATAAATTTAAAAAAAAAACAAAAAAAAAACAGAAACATTGTGCTCCTTACATACACACAAACTAAACTAAACTAAACTTCTCTAAACTCAATGGCCCGATGTTTTATTTTCTGGAATCCAGTGAACCAGAATAACCAAAAACACCAATCCTCATGGCACTCACTTATGACTGCAGAGAGAGAAAGAAGAAAAAAAACTTTATGAGGGAAATGGACATGTCTGTCTAAAGTATGTAGAAAGGATTTAACCATAAAACACATTCAACGTAAAACATGTTTCCATATCTGCGGTCTTGAGGGCAACACACTAGAGATTCACATTTCAATTGTGGGTTGAAAAAGCAGGGGGCGACCTTCCCACAGACTAAAATTTAATACCGGTTTATTTTTCCAGATCACAACTTGGATTTTTATGGAAACTTTATGTAAAATGTTATAGTTGAAGTAAAGCACAGTTAAAGTTTAAAATGTTATTTAGTCCTGTGATGGTCTAGGATTCTTTGAAGTATAGAAAGTTCAAAAAGACCACATTTATTTAAAACAAATAATTTGCAACACTATAATATCTTTACATTATAATGTTAATAAATGTGTCAATGTGTGCTTGCTTTATTTATTTAATCTTCCTGACCACAAACTGTTGAACGGTAGTGTATTTATATTTAGAAATATTTATTAAAATATTATTATTTTAAAATAGAAATATTATTCATATTATATAAATGTTCTAGCTATGCTAGAAAGATTTGTAATAAAAGATTTATTTTTCTCAATACATTATTTTATACTTCATATGACGTTATAAGTATGTGTAAATGTTTATTTTTGAATGGTTTGTCATACTTTTTGTGGACAAAGTGGTGGCACTTGTGGGACAATGGGAACATATTAGGCTGCTTCAAAAAAGAAAGTGTGAATATTTCCACTTGTTATTTGGCAAAATCAGTAAAATGAGGGTTTTGAGAGGCCAGCATGTTTATATAGCAGAATTAAGGATGTACCATTAACAGTAATTAAATGATCAGTTTGGCTTGAACATGGAGAAACTATCAACACATGCCGATATGATCACATCACCATTGTCCTTATTCTCTTTCACATCTCTGATTCAACAGACATTTCAACACTTCACACAAAAACATCCCAACTCTAATTTGGCAAGAAACGTACACTCACAAACACAAACACGCTCACATTTCTGCACAACCGTCCAATCAAATCACACACATATTCATTTTGGGTCAACTATTCCTTTCAAGTACATTACAGTTTTCTCCCAACTAACAATGTGTTTGAGTTTCACAGTAAACATCCATTAGTGAGGTAATGAATGGTAACTGCACCTCAGGGCGGGTCTGAGAAAGTATTTTTACACAAAATTTATTCGCGCAAATCCATGCTGACACACGTGCACAAATGCTACTGGCTACAAGGTGAAGACTATCTTGGGACAGGTTAGCGTTTGCGAATGTGCTCGCACACTTGGCTACAGTAAAACTGGTGTCAAGGGACGATCTTTAAGTTGTGCACAGCTGTGCGAAGTTTGAGAAGGTCTGCTGCTTGGGGATGGAGATGTCAGCTGCAATAAAATGAATCATGGAACTTGGGGAGGAAAATAAATCTAGGCGGGTCATTCCCAATGACCTTACAATACGTGCCGTTCCATCTTATATTAAAACTTTTCATTGAATTGGAAATGTTGACACACAGAGTCACGCACATTTGCATCATATGAATGTTACTATTTATATGTGCGTGAAGCACAAGTGTGGCTTCGAATATGATTCATCCAATTGGGATTTAGAGTCATAAATGTTGTACCATTGATAGACTATGTGTTTGTGGACAAACCCAAACCCAAATGTTTTTTAATCATACCTTGCAGCTGTGTGCAGAAGATGCTGATTGACGCAGAACTGGATGGTGTACCTTGTAGTTAGAAAACACCACCACTGCCATGCACCAGAGAGATAAGAAAACCAGATGGCCAACTCTGAAAACAGAGGAAGATGGCAACTTCATATCTACAGAAAACAGAGAGCAGACCAGCTGCTGACATGCACACCTTGTTTTCAAAGCAGGGCAGGCCAAAGTCTACCAAGAACACAAGAGTGTACAACCAAGACAAATGGAAAAAAAAAAAAAAAATGGAGCTGCATTAACTAAGCTATCATTGTGCAACAAGCAACATAACAGCCAGTCCTAGTATAACCCTGTATTTTTACATAATTGATTCGATTCTGTATGAACTAATAAAATAATTTGACTGCACGGCAAGACATTTTAGATAAGCATCTGCCAGTTGTGTCAGTGTAATTTGAATGAATTTCATAGGAGATATGGGCTAGTTATCACACTAATGGCAGTGAATTATTTGTGAAAATATATTTCAGTAAGGGTATTTGATTGCTAATTTGTGCAGCACAAAACAATTTATGAAACAACAAAATGTAGACGATAACATATACAGTATCACAACACTTTTTCCATTAATGAATTAATTAGAAAAAGCAATATTTAAACCCAATTTTAAATAATTACATTTTACAAATAATGAAATATAATTAAATAATGAAAAGGAGTTTAACTTGCCAGTTTTTATGTTTTTCAATGTTTAAAAAAAAAAAAATCAGTCTATTCAAATTGAAATTTGGACAGAATGCACATAAATTATAATTCAAGATTGCTACAGAAAACCAAACAGACATTAACATTATTATAAGAATATTCAAATAAATTCTATTATTTTATTAACGTTATGCATTGAAGAATCCTGAAATAAAATGTATCATGGTTTCCACAAATAATACTAAGCAGCACAACTGTTTTCAACATTGATAATACTTAGAAATGTTTCTTGAACAGCAAACCAGTATAATAAAATCATTTCTGAAGGATTGTGTGGCACTGAAGACTGTAGAAATGCCATCACAGGAATAAATGACATTTTAAAAGGTATTAAATAGAAAACAAATAGGAAATGTTTTAAAAAGGAATATTTTAAATTGTACAAATATTTCACAATATTACTTTCTTACTGTTTTAATGCAGCCTTGGCGAGCATAAGAGACTTCTTTAAAAAAAAAACAAAAAAAAAAAACTCTTACCGACCCCAAACTGAATGGTAGTGTATATCCAATGACTTTTCCCTTAAAATCTAAGTTAGTAAGATACAGCCCCAGTCTCCCCTATAAATTTAGTGGCATGCCTGTGAAAAGTAACAATAGTGAATACTCTGGCCAACAGAAGAGCCAGACATGTGTTCAAACTTAATGAGCGTGAGGAGAAAGATTGGGGACAGATTAACATCACACTGCTATGATAAATGCAAACACACTGTTGGCATGACCTCACCAGTCAGTGTAAAGCATTTGGATACATATTTTAAGAACATGAAAAAGTGAGAGGAACTTATTATATGTCTCTTATACCTGTTGCCTCATTCATAAATAGTGCCAGCAGTATCCCAGTGACCCAGAGAGTGTCTGATTTCATTCATTCCCTCGTCCTCTTTCACTTTCACTTGCCCTTCCCCTCACCTCTTGACCTGACCACAGGAAATTCCTCACCTTCCAGCGGATCAGCTATTAAAGGGAAACTTTATGATTTATTGGAGTAAGAAATATCAATCTTCAAAGGGTGTGAAGAGGAAATGTAAGGGAAAGGAGTGAGCGAAAGCATGCTGAATGTGGAAAATCCTGTCTTAAAGAGCTCTGCATAGTGTTTGTTGATCTTGGCATCTTCGAGTGAAAACTATTCAGAGGGAGAAGGTGCAGATGAAGTGAGACTGAGATTTTTAAGCATGTCACTTGAAAAAAAAAAACTTTTGGATTGCCTGCTGTATATATTAACATAACCACAGAAGAACCTACTGTGGGTGAACTCAGTAAACCTTTGATCTACTTTCCCACTCTAAATCTGAGTACTTAAATATTATTACAGTTTTACATGTACTGTACCATTACTGTAAGAAAAAAAAGAAATTCTGAACTTCTGTAATCACAAAAGCTCCATACACATAGTTCATGTGTGCTGTTTTTAAAATTCTCTTCATACTTTTCTGTTATACAGGTTGAACTGGATTTCTGCAAATAACTGCTTAAATTGTCTTGTAGACTCTGAAATGTAGACCCTGAATAAACTGTATGGTCTTTTAGAGATTGACAGTTGTAGTCACTAGCTATGTTTCCATCATTTTTGCACATTCAGAAATGAGAATGAGAGAATGAGAATGAGCTTTATTGGCCAAGTATGTTTACACATACAAGGAATTTGTTATAGTGACAGAAGCTCTACAGTGCAACAGAGAGACATCAACAGGACAGGACACAGATAATAAAAGAATAGTAAACAAATATACAAATAGGCAATGTACAAAACAGCAAAAACAATATATAATATAGACAAATATGTATGTACAGGTCTGATATGTGCAAATATGTGCAGATATATTAGACAAATGTGTGTACAGGTCTGATATGTCCAAATCTAAAAAAAAAAAAAGAGGAAGTGTGGTAAATAAATAACAGAGTTGTATGTTCCGCGTTTTATTGTCAGGTGTTCATGAGAAGGATTGCCTGAGGGAAGAAACTGTTTCTGTGTCTGGTCGTTCTGGTGCTCAGAGCTCTGTAGCGTCGACCAGACGGTAGCAGTTCAAAGAGGGAGTGTGCTGGATGTGAGGGGTCCAGAGTGATTTTGCTAGCCCTTTTGCTCACTCTGGATAAGTACAGTTCTTGGAGAGTGGGGAGGGTTGTACCAATGATTCGCTCAGCAGTCCGGACTACCCTCCGTAGTCTTCTGAGATCAGATTTGATAGCTGAGCTGAACCAGACAGTTATTGAAGTGCAGAGGACGGATTCAATGATGGCGGAGTAGAACTGTTTCAGCAGCTCCTGTGGCAGGTTGAACTTCCTCAGCTGGTGAAGGAAGTAAAGCCTCTGCTGGGCCTTTTTGGCAATGGAGTCTATGTGAATGTCCCACTTCAGGTCCCGAGAAATGGTGGTACCCAGGAATCTGAATGACTCCACTGCAGTCACAGTGCTGTTCATGAGGGTGAGTGGGGGGAGAGCAGGGGGGTTTCTCCACAATCATCTCCACAGTTTTGAGCGTGTTAAGCTCCAGGTTGTGAAGACTGCACCAGACAGCCAGCTCCTTAACCTCCTGTCTGTAAGCAGACTCATCACCGTCCTGGATGAGGCCGATCAGTGTGGTGTCGTCTGCAAACTTCAGGAGCTTGACAGAGGGGTCTTTAGATGTGCAGTCATTCGTGTAGAGGGAGAAGAGCAGTGGGGAGAGAACGCAGCCCTGAGGAGCTCCAGTGCTGATGGTGCGGGTGCTGGATGTGTATTTACCAAGCTTTACTGACTGCTGCCTGTCTGTCAGGAAGCTGTTGATCCACTGACAGACAGATGTGGGGACGGAGAGCTGAGTTAGTTTATTCTGAAGGGTGTCCGGGATGATGGTGTTAAAAGCGGAGCTGAAGTCCACAAACAGGATCCTCACATAAGTCCCTGGTCTGTCCAGATGCTTCAGGATGAAGTGCAGTCCCATATTGACTGCATCCTCCACAGACCTGTTTGCTCTGTAGGCAAACTGTAGGGGGTCCAGTAAGGGTCCAGTGATGTCCTTCAGATAAGCCGAAACCAGTTTTTCGAATGATTTCATGGCTACAGACGTTAGAGCCACAGGTCTGTAGTCATTAAGTCCAGTAATTTTGGGTTTCTTTGGGATGGGGATGATGGTGGAGCGTTTGAAGCATGAGGGGACTTCGCATAGCTCCAGTGATCTGTTGAAGATCTGTGTGAAGATGGGAGCCAGCTGGTCAGCACAGATTGAACAATGGAAACGCAAATCTTCAATAAAAAATCCCTTAATTCACAAAAAAGTTTGCTTGAGGTGTTTTTTCACTTGTCTGAAATAGGGTAAATGCGAATAATGGGAGATGGAAATGCATTTTGTGAATAAATTTCTCCATGCGCATCAAAAAAAGGTATGTGACTTTGCGTGACGGGACGGCATAACCTGACTAACCAGTGGACTGATCTCGTAGCACAGCATCTGAAATGTTGTTTTGCTCATTCTTAAATGCCAGAGCAAAATCTGTCGTCAAAGTATTTGTGTGTAAATGTCTTACACGACTGTGTTCCCAAACAGCAGGCATCCACCTTCGAAAGAAATGACAGCATTTACTGTGTTTTGCCTGCTTGCTCTGAGGCGCAAATTATTTATCAGATATGAAAATTGTTATTTTCAGTTTCTTCTCCTATACTTTTCTTTTGATATTTAGTGTCAGTTTATCAGGAAGTGACAATTTTGTTCTCTTTGACTCATTGGATGGAAACAGTGCTTATTCGCAAATGTTTTACGCGATATTCCAATTTTGCGCATAAGTTAAATTTGCAAATTTGGATGGAAACCTGGCTAATATAATCTTTTGCAGCATGAAAAAGAGCTGAATATCTCATTTTGTGTTTAATGGAAGAGAAAAACAATACAGGTTCAGAGTGGCATGAGGGAAAATTATTTTCATTTTCTCCTGAATTTTCCTTTTAAACTATTCTACTTCTTCAGTATCTTACCGTGGATCCATTAGCATGTTAGCATAATGCTCCTGCTGGTAGATGCTATAGCTACCCTACGTGGACAAAATAAAAATCATCTTTCTCCATTCATGACCATTCAAAAGTGTCCAAGTATAATGACTAAATCATTTTTTGAACATCAAATAAATAATTCAATATATTAAAGTAGATGACTTCAGCAGCTCCCAGTTTTAAGGACTTTTAAAAGCATGAATTATTATTAGTTTGATTATTCAAATGACCCTTACATATCAGGTGATTGTCTCAAAAACTGAAGAACTGGGCATCTATGGGAATCAAATTTGAAGCATTTAAAACATCAATAAATATTTACACTGGACAATTGACAAGAACAATTTACTACACTGGTAAACCAGTACAATTCAGTGTTAGGAATGTGTATTATCCTTGCAATAAACCACCACAAGTTGATTCATACATTCATCTGTAGTAAAACTGATCCAACAGATGCCTTTCTCACCAAGAAGAGTCAGTATCGGTCACAAAGAGGATCACTGGGTGGTGAAACCATCAAACCACACTAAGACATCAAATGCAAAACAGAGGCAGTGACCACCAATGTGTCACTGCTCTCATTCAAAGTCAAACACTGTTTTATGGAAGTGTTTCATTGTTGTTTTTTAAAGCCAGAAAACCAAAACTACAAAACAAAAACCCCTCGTGAAACATTCCAACTTGTGATCATTACGAACCAACATGGGAATCAAGCGGTTCCCGCTGGTTCAAAAGAGACTCACACATTTTATAGGCTTGTATAATGAATTCCTCTGTTTTCTGGACAAATCGTGAAAATTGTAGAACAATAGGAAATCTCATTGCGATGGAGGGGAAAAGTGCACAGCTCAGCATTTCGAGGAATCTCTGCTAAGCGTTTGCAGCTGGGGGTGAACCGCGAGACCCCCTCTGGAAACCAAATCCACCTACGGATGAACTGTGAGTGAACAGAAAAAGGTGAGAGAGGAGGGGGATGACAACTGGGATAAATCTCTGTGTTATATTATCTATATTCCACACTTCTAACACATGTTCCTATATCATTTGGACGCCTCCCTCTGCGTGCAGCACCGCTAGAGCAATAAACCACGACTTGGAGGACAGATATGGGGTGGGCAGTGAACACATTGCTCATTACAATACATTAATGTGGTTTCTGTTTTATTTTTCTGGTCAAAACCTCTGCTGAATCGAGGTATCAGGTACTACTAGAGCGAGAATAGAAGACAAGAAATCATTACTTATTCCTTTGGTGATTTGAAGATTGAGGCTTTCACTCTGTATTCTCAAACTAATGCAATTGTAAACCACTTAAAGGTAATTTTCTCCTCATTATAATAGTTGAGATGTAGAAACATGAGACTATCAGTAGGCTAATAAAGGCTTTATTTCACATTAAGTGAAATAAATCGGCTAGCATGACGCATCTTTACAGCTCGAGACACTGTACGATTTTTGGCTGTCCCAGACAAAAGAGTGCCATTGTGAAAAAATTGTGGCGATTTCTGTGATCGTGGCTCCTAATCGGTGCTCCTATGTCATACAGTGAGAGAGGTTCAAAGACGGCTGTTGTCACGGTCTTGCGTCCAAAGATAGCCTACAATAGTTTTCTGACAGTGTCAGAAATTCAGCATGATCATCGCACAGTGTGTTTGCTGCTACAACCCTCGTTTACTAACCAGCCAATAAAAATGTGACATGAAATCAACACGACATGGCGGTAAAACATGAAACTGCTTACCTTAAGCTCTTATTCCTTCCTCTTTCGCTGCTTCCACTTTTTTCAGCACACATAGAAAAAAAACCTCCAACTACCACTAGAGCATGCTGATGACGTTTTATTCTTCTATAGAAATGTGCATCGTACCGTACGAGTCAATAGGTTTCATCATTGTACAGTCTACATGCATGCCGTACCCAGGTTTATTAGATCCATGTCGCACAGTGTGATCTGCAATGATCTTATAGGATTGCTAAAATCGTGCAGTGTATAAGAAGGCTTAAGAAGGAATTTGCAAACTGTGTCCATTAAAAGTGGAGGTAATAGTGGAATATTATTTGAAACAGGTTGTTAGTGTTGACTAATTTACAAGACAAATTTATATTTACATTTTCACCAATATTAATGAGAGTAACTGCAGATAGCAACTGTTTTGTGGATGTTGAGAGAACATGACAAAGCCTTTTCTGAAAACAAAACCAAACAGAACAGAAAGAAAAAAGTGCAAAAGTTTCAAAGCAATTTAGTGAATTCTCATGTAGGAGTATTCTAGTCTTGAGTCTCAAAATCAGTTAGATCTCTGGCTTTCCATTAAGGGCTATGCAACAAACAAACAAAAGGAAGTAACATGCCATTGAGAGAAATGAAAACAATATGTGTTGTAAAACTGACTCAAAATATCAAACATTTGATACCTGCCAACTGGATAGAATCATTGGTTGTGACTCATTTCAAAGGCTGCACCCTCCGGAGGTCACATTTGTTGTAAGCATACGTCTAGTTTCAGAAAAGTAACCATTGTAAAATTGACTGTTATTACTTGTGAGGTGTAAATTACTGTAATTCCTTTCTTACTATGGTTACATTTATGAAATGAGGCAGCTTCAGTGACATACTGTATGTTGCCGACAAATTCAACCTCCAGAGGGTGCAGCCTTCGAAGACATAGTATAGCTCTATAGTCATACACTGCGTGATTTTCTGTGAAATTTATCAACCCTGACTGCCCAAAATCTGCAGACTGGCTGAATTTGCCAACTCATCCAGACTACAAATCAGGTTAAAGATCCATGCAAAAGTATTCCAGTCTTTAGTCTCAAATTCAGCTAGATCTCTGGCTTTCCATGAAGTGCAATCCAACAAAGAAACAAACATTCCATTCAGAAATATTACTGTAAATACTGAAAGTGTACCAACAAGAATTATTGGAATACACTGGCTAAAATGTAGTTTTATGTTCTCTGTTTGTTTATCCCAGAGGATTCTGATTGTTTAGTTACATTACTTCCAAAATTATTTAATGCTCTTCAAACCTCTACCATCCCATGATAGATGGCTTTGTTTATCTAAAGTAAGCCCTGGAAACTGGATGGTATCAAATGGGCGGTATGCTACGCTGAAATCAGTCCAGTGCACTGGAATGCTCGCTCTAAAAGAAATCCCACAATGCACCGCAAAAACCAGAGAGCATTGATGTTCACTATGATCATTAACAGAATATACATCACATTTCTAAAACATTTATCTGAAGAAAAGCCAGAAATTATATCAGCGAAGCTAAAGCTAGTTGGTACAATGTAAACAATGAGTTGCAACAATGTGAGATTTGAATATCAATCTTAAACATTTGAAAGTCAGCCTATATATTAGAGCCTAAAATGTCACGTAATGAACTTACTGGCTAAAGTTAAGATGGATTGAGGTCTGTACTGATCTATGAATGTCACCTAGCCATCATCTCTGTGTAGCTACCTTTAGTATGACAAGCTGAGTATAATAATGACTATTGGATTGAACATAGGCCTATGTCATGTGTGTTTTCCCCACTACCAGCTGCCAATCAAATGAACACATCGTGTGCAGCAAGAGTTTATCTGAGGATACCATGTGTGCGTTTAGCACAACAATCTGATCTGAGGACAGCATAATAGTTGGATCTTCAGCTGGATGTGTTATTGCTCCAAGAGCTATCTATGGTGCTCTTGAATTCGAGCCAGTTCATACACATCTTTGTTGTTATATGTTCTGGTATAGTTTCATCAAACATCTGGAATGTACTGATGACATCTGGCCTTCACCTCTTAGTACTAATCCACAAAATGCAGGCACCCGGCATTGAGGTGAGATAAACCTCTTAAAGTGGGTTTTCACGTTCTCTGTGCGTCATTTTTTGAAGCATTACAGCAACACTTCAAAGAGGGTTGCAGGAGAGAGGAGCTCTTAATGAGTAACAGGTCCTTGTTCGCTCACGGCCATCCCGGAATGTTTGTTTAGAAGGATGAGCCAAGAGTGGCCAGCTGCTTTCTTTTGAGAACAATACGAGAATTCAGCACATCTGCTCTTCATTACAAGATCCTTCTCTCATTCTCTCTCTTACTCTAACCTTTATCATTCAGATATTATCCTCCTCCCTCTCCATCATACGCACTCAAACAAATGCACATGCACCAGCTACATTTATCGGTACCTTCAGCCAAGCTTACAGCGCTATCGCCATCAGCTCTACTTCTGCCTCCATTTTGACTGAAGAACGCATTCACCCCAGAAATGAAAATTCGGTCTTTATTTTTCACACCCTCATGTTGTTCCAAACCTGTATGTTGTTCCCTTCTGTCGAGTATAAAAAAGCATCATAAAAATCTCATAATAGTGGTCCATACAATGTGTGCATTATATTCCCAGCCTTTAAGTCTTCAGAAGCCATTCAATATTTTTGTGTGAGGAACAGACAATGGGCCAGATTTATTAAACAGGTCAAATTAGTGTTAGAGTGCAGTTCCATAAAAGCGCCGATGGGAGGGGAAAATTCTGCGTGTGATTTACTGACAACGCGCACATTAAAGAACACAGACACAGCCAGATCATTTCCATAATGACCAGCACAATAGTTAAATAATGGTGCAAACACCAGTAATTTGACGAGCGCAAACATTAGTAAATTGCATTGCGTGATTTATTTTAATACTCTCCTCCCATAAATTTTGCATCTGAAAGGGAAACTCCTACAAATGCAAATTCAATAAAGTCAGGCGCAAAAATAACTGTCCACGCCTTTTCAGTGCAATTTCTTCACCGCACGTCTTTAGTAAATCATGACAGTACTATTTTAACGCCACAAGACGGTTTGCACTGGTGCCAGCTGTTAGTAAATCTGGCCCACAGTAAAATTTCTCACATGTGAAATGCTACATCCACCTTTTAGTCTAGAGGTATTGTGAGGCGTAACAAAGAAAGAAATTAGCCAACTTAAAAAAAAAAATATTATTATTTTTTTTAAAAAAGGCAGATGAAGAAAAACAAGAGAAACACTTCAAACCTCAGCCCTGGAGTGAAAATGCAACAATTCTTTAAAAGAACAGTAACTGCCATTTATTAAGTAAGGAACATGGGTTGTAACAGAAAACAGGGTTTTAATTAGAGTGAGTGTAGCCTAAAACAACAAACAAAAACACAGCTAACTAAGGATTAAAGGAGCTGACTAACCTATACACAAAACAAAAAAAACAAAAAAAAAAAACCCACACATGAACTTCCCTCAGCTCCCTCTCTTAACAATAACCAGGAGAAAAGATATTCAGAAATAAACAAGGCACTCACTCCAAGATGGTTACTTAAGTAACTATATGCAAGTTTTCAGGTTTAAACAAAAGAAAAGCTACTAGTTATCCGCTCTAATTAAGTGGGATACTTAACACATGCAGCCCACAGCCCCCTTTTAGCTACCCACACAGACTAGGTAAGCTAGTTAGCAACACAGTCAACAAATATGAATAATCACAGTACCTTTTAGTTACCCCCTCACAAGGATTTAACTATTAGGCAGTTCTCACAAATGAGAATATATTTCTAGATAAAGAAAAACAGGCTACAAGCATGAGCAGACAAGGCGTTTCAGTCAAGAGCTGAGGAGAAGTGATCCTCCTTAGCAGCGTCTGAAGGCTCCATTTATACTGCTCCACTCTCTCTCAGGCATGCTCACAACGAGTAACAGCTGGGGGTAATTAACCTGAGAGAGAGATAGTGAGGAAGAGGCAGAAAAGAGCACAAAACACAATACAAAAGGTACAAGGCCTACATTTAGAATAAAAAGGAAATCAAACGCCCAAGGGCGTAACACCCCCACCACTAAAATTACAGTCCAGAATTCAAAGAAGGTTCTGGCCCTCTATTCTACCACATGTCGATTAAGCAGTCCCATCCATAGATCTTGATAAGGCATCCGCGATAACATTGTCAGTGCCTCTGATGTGCTGGATCTGGAGGTTAAAATCTTGAAGTTTTAAGGCCCAGGGCAGCAGACGCTGGTTAGAGGAAGACATGTTGGACAGAAAAATTAATGGATTATGGTCTGTATACACTATTATCGGTTGAACACTATTGCCAAGATAGACTTCAAAATGCTGTACAGCCCACAATAAAGCTAAAGATTCCTTTTCAATAGTGCTATAGGACATCTGACATTTTGAAAACTTGCGTGAAAAGTAGGATACAGGGTGCTCTATGCCCTGGGCATCTTCTTGCACAAGCACAGCACCTGCACCAGAGTAACTTGCATCCACCTGCAACATGAATGGGAGGTTGAAGTTAGGTGCTGCCAGTATAGGGGCATTACTAAGTAGATCTTTAGCTGCTTGAAAGGCATGATCACAGTCACTGCTCCACATGAACACTCTCGTCGTGCTCAGTAGGTTTGTGAGGGGTGCAACTACGGAGGAAAAATTCCTACAGAACCCTCTGTAGTAACCTGCCATTCCAAGGAACCATCGAAGCTCACGTTTTTTTATGGGGTTTAGGAAAATTGAGGATGGCTTCCACTTTGGCATCCACAGGCTTCACCCAGCCATGACCCACCTTTTTCCCTAGGTAGGTTACAATAGCTTTACCAATCTCACACTTGGTAAGATTCAAGGTCAGTGAGGCACTTTCCAACCTTTCAAAAACCATTTTTATAGTCTTTAAATGGTCTTCCCAAGTTTCAGAATAGATAACGATGTCATACAGATATGCACTGCAGTTAGGCACATCTCCCAGCACAATGTGCATTAGTCTCTGAAAAGTTGCTGGTGCATTTCGCATTCCGAAAGCAAGAACAGAATACTGAAGGAAGTAGTCTGGGGTAACAAACGCAGAAATCTCAGCAGCACGGGCAGTTAGGGGAACTTGCCAATATCCCTTAAGTAGGTCAAGTTGTGTGACAAACCTGGCTGATCCAACCCTATCCACACAGTCCTCCATACATGGGAATGGAAAAGAATCTGGCTTCGTGACTGCGTTCACTTTACGGAAGTCTGTACAAAAACGATAAGTTCCATCTGCCTTGGGAGCTAATAGGCAGGGTGAACTCCATGGACTCTGACTGTGTTGAGCTAGCCCATGCTGTAGCATATATTCAACCTCTGTCTTCATTATGTGTCTCTTCACTGGGTTAACTCTGTAAGAGTGTTGTTTAATTGGCTTGGCCAAACCCACGTCAATGTCATGTTCAAGGATGGTGGTTCTCCCTGGAACATCAGAGAACAGGGATGGGAACTGATACATCAACTGTGTGATCTGGTCAACCTGCTCAGGTTCGAGATGAGAAAGAAAAGAGATGAGGTCTTTTATCACAGCGGAGTTCTGAAACCTTACACCATCTTGCTTAGTGGCTGGCATCACTATGACCACCGGTGATGGTAAAGTTGCAGGAGTGCATGGGGAATCGAGCTTAGAATCTCACTAGTCTTACGCCGTCTGTCAGGAGTGGTGATGATATAGTCTGTTTCACTGAGTTTCTCTTTTACAGTATAGGGACCACAGAACTTGGCATGCAGCGTTGAACCAGGCTCAGGCAAAAGAACAAGAACTTCATCATTAGGCTGAAAGCTGCGACAGACACTCTTCATATCATAGAGTTTCTTCATTTTAGACTGAGCAGCAGATAAGTTCTCCCGGGCCAGCTCGCGGGCTCTGTGTAGATGTTCTCGACAAGAGCTTACATAATCAAGAACAGGCACAGGCAGTGAATCTTTAGCTAAAAACTGCTCACTCAACACCTTGAGTGGTCCCCTCACGCTGTGACCGAAGACGACATCGGCAGGGCTGAATCCAAGCGACTCCTGTTCGACTTCCCGAGCAGCAAACAACAGGAACGGCAGAGATTCTGCCCAATCTTTACCACTTGCTAAGCAATAAGTCCTTAACATCATCTTTAAGGTTTGGTGAAACCTTTCTATCGCCCCTTGAGACTGTGGGTGATAAGCGCTTGAAAGTTCATGCTTGATTCCAAAGTGCCTCAAGGTTTGCACGAACAGTTTTGAGGTAAAGTTTGTGCCTCGATCAGTCTGTATAACCTTTGGCAATCCAAAGACCGTACAGAATTTAATTAGCTCTCGAACAATAATAGGAGCTTTTATTGAGCGTAATGCGACCGCTTCAGGGAAACGGGTAGACATGCACATTATAGTCAGAATATACTCATGCCCTGATTTTGATTTGGGCAGGTGAGCAACACAGTCTAGCAACAAACGTTCAAAAGGTTCTCTCATAACTGGAATCGGGCGTAAGGGGGCCACGGGCAGTTTCTGGTTAGGCTTACCAGCTATTTGGCAGAAAGTACATGATTGGCAGAACTTAGAAACAGCAGACTTCAGTCCAGGCCAATAAAAATAGCGGGACACACGCTTTAATGTTTTAGTAACACCTAAATGCCCTGAGAGAGCATGTTCATGAGCGACCCTCAGAACTGGTTCCCTGTACTGCTGAGGCAGAACGATTTGGTGGACCTCATTAAGGGAGGAACGAGCATTGGTCTCCAACGGCGCATTAAAACGTCCCCTTCCCAAAAGTATTTAACTGTATCGGGCAACTTGTTTTTGAAATTTGCAACAGACTCAATACAACAGGCCAGAGAAGAATTGGTTCTCTGGGCAGAAATTAACTGAGCCCATCCCATTTGAAGTACAGGCTGCAGCCCAGGAGCAGCAACTGTTTTACAGGCCTCTGCAGCATTCGCTTTCACTGGCTTTGCATCACAAACATTAGTGTCTTTTAAAAAACTCAGAGAGATCAATTACATCAAATTTCTTTCTCTGGGCACGTGTCACTGCGCACGCAGGGAAGACAGCTGGAAAGTTTTGCACAGGCAATGAATAATCACTCTGATTTGGGTTGCTGCTCACCAAAGGTCTAGGAAAAACATCTTCTCCTGCAAGATCATTTCCTAAAATAAGGTCAACCCCTTCAATGAGTAATTGTGCACAAACTGCTAACATTACAGGACCTGTGATCAAGCCAGATCTAAGGTACAGATCATGTAATGGCAGGTTAAGACATCCGCTGCCTATTCCGTGCACTAAAACATTATCTCCCGTGTAACCAGCAGCAGGAGGTAACACTTTCTCACAAATCAGCGATTGGACTGATCCAGTGTCTCTCAAAATCTTCACTGATTTTCCCACTTCATCAAGTGAAAGAGACACACCGTACCATCCAACAAGAATGGCTGATACGCACTAATGATAGTGTCTGCATTACGATTAACATTGTCGAGCGTGTGCACCAAAGCTGTAGTTTTAGGTTGCACACCAGCCATTTTCTGTTTCCAAGCCCGGCACTCAGAAATCATGTGACTCGGGTCTAAACAGAAAAAACAAGCTCGCTTGCTTTTCTTTTTCTCAGACCAATCTGGCTGTGTCACAGGTTTGATACGTGAGGAGTTAGGAGTCGTACCCTTATCAGAACCAATATTTTGAGAGTACATTACGCCGCGAATTATGAAACATTTTTATGTGTCAGGACAAATTCGTCAGCCAACACCGCAGCGTCATTAACAGAGGTGACTTTTTGTTCATTCAGGTGAACTACCACACTTTCAGGTACGCAATTTTTGAACTCTTCAAGCAGAACTAGTTCTTGAAGTTGATCAAATGTGGCGACTCTGTTAGAAAGGCACCACTTCTCAAAAAGTGTGCGCTTCTCTCGTGCGAACTCGACATAAGTCTGTTTGGCAGCCTTGGTATGGGAAAGAAAACGCTGTCTATACGCCTCAGGGACCAGCTCATATGCTCTTAATAAAGCAGCTTTTACGGTGTCATAGTCAAGAGACTGTTCTAATGGTAAGGCAGAAGAGACCTCTTGGGCTTTGCCAGAAAGACTGCATTGCAGCAGCAGGGCCCAGACGTCCTTAGGCCAGTGCAGCTTCATGGCGATATGCTCAAATGTAACAAAGTAAGCATCTACCTCGCTTTCTCTGAATGGGGGAACCAATTTCAGATACTTGCTAACATCAAAATTCACACTAGCATCAGCTTCATGTGAACTCTGAGGTATCGCAAGTGCGGTGTTGGATGGAGAGCTAGCAGAAAGGTCTCGTGAACGAGGCAAAGGTACAGGCTTATTTTTCTCTTCCTTACGTTCAAACTTTCACAATTGAATATCACGATCAGTCTCTGCTTCTATAACACGCAGCTTAACAAGCAATGTGTCACGCTCTTGTCTCTTAATTTCAAGATCAAGCTCTTTCATCTTGATGGCTAATACTGGGTCAATAGAAGCTTCTACAGCAGGGACGATAGGAAGGCTGCCATTCGACATTGCTCCACCTACTACATATGGTGAAACATCCTCCTCCCCTCCAGCAGAATATTCTGGAAGAATCCCCATCTCTATGAGTGTATCACGCAATGTTTGTTTAATAACTCGTTTCGCCGCATCCCTAGACACATCAATATTAAAAAAGTCAGCGATCAACAATAGATCTACTTTCCTACAATGCTCAAAGGCTTCTGCGGTAGGAGAACGAGTGAATGCAATTAAATCAAACTCCATCCTACCACAGCTTCCTCCTCCCCCCTACAAAAACTGCCAAACAGCCTAAACAAAAAAAATTAGTGACGAGCCCCCAATTTGTTACGTCCACCTTTTAGTCTAGAGGTATTGTGAGGCGTAACAAAGAAAGAAATTAGCCAACAAAAAAAAAAAAAAAAAAAAAACCCCATGAACTTCCCTCAGCTCCCTCTCTTAACAATAACCAGGAGAAAAGATATTCAGAAATAAACAAGGCACTCACTCCAAGATGGTTACTTAAGTAACTATATGCAAGTTTTCAGGTTTAAACAACAAAAGAAAAGCTACTAGTTATCCGCTCTAATTAAGTGGGATACTTAACACACGCAGCCCACAGCCCCCTTTTAGCTACCCACACAGACTAGGTAAGCTAGTTAGCAACACAGTCAACAAATATGAATAATCACAGTACCTTTTAGTTACCCCCTCACAAGGATTTAACTATTAGGCAGTTCTCACAAATGAGAATATATTCCTAGACAAAGAAAAACAGGCTACAAGCATGAGCAGGCAAGGCATTTCAGTCAAGAGCTGAGGAGAAGTGATCCTCCTTAGCAGCGTCTGAAGGCTCCATTTATACTGCTCCACTCTCTCTCAGGCATGCTCACAACGAGTAACAGCTGGGGGTAATTAACCTGAGAGAGAGATAGTGAGGAAGAGGCAGAAAAGAGCACAAAACACAATACAAGGTACAAGGCCTACATTTAGAATAAAAAGGAAATCAAACGCCCAAGGGTGTAACAGAAATAATATCTTGCAATTGTAACTTTGTTTTTCATAATTGCTACGTCCGACAAGCCATGGCACTCTCTCGCCACACATCATGTTCTCACGTAGTGAAAAATACATTGCGGAGCAAAGAGAAAACTGAAGCCGACAGACAAGACAGAGCAGGTTACTTCTGGTGTGAAAAAGTCTCAGCTTTCAAATTTTGTCATTTTTTAAAAGAAATTCAACAATAAATACTGTTTTGTGGCTCTTTAATGTGTCGTGACAGATCGTTGCAGTACCTCAGTTCAAGCAGCATGTGAACCGATCATCTCTTCTTCTTTACTAGTTATAGCGCGAAATAAACATGAATGAACATCAGAAGATCTTGAAGGTATCTTGTTTCAACCACGGAAAGACGTCAGTATACACCATTTTTCAAGTTCAAGTCGACCGATGTTAATCTACTTTCCTGTCTGGTTTGTTTTTCGGGACAAAATGGCAGATTTGGCATTATGATTGGTCAGATTGCATGTTAATCAAACTCCCGGAGAAGGGTCAGTTGCGACTTTATATCTCAGAGTATCTTGCATCTGCCACTTATTTACAAATATGACTTTAATTCTTATAATTGTGAGAAACTTCAACATTATATCTCACAATTTGACTTTATATCTCATAACTGCCAACTGTGAGAAACTAACTTTACAGTATAACTTCCAAAGTGACTTTATATCTTGCAATTACTAACCACTTTCTCAGAAATGAGACTTTATATCTCACAATTGCGAGAAATTGTAATATTATATCTCACAATAAGAATTACAATCTGGCAATTTCCACTTTCTCACAATTGCAACATCAATTCTCACAATGCTGAGACACTGTAACTTTATATTGTACAATTTGACTAGAAACAGACATTTACAGACATGAAGGCAGTAAATAGGGTAAATTGTGAGAGAATTGTTCCTTTAATATAAGAAAATTCCCCATGTAATCAGGTTTCAGTCTGTGCTATTTGTTCCATTTGCACTGAAGCTGTGCCATAGTTTCCATATGTTGGGCACACTGATCTTATATTTCAATGAGACTAACATGCCAGTTAAAAAAGAGCCATGAAGCTGTTTTGCTGGATGAAATCTGCTACAGTTTAAAAAGGCTTAAAAATACAGTACCACATAAGGAAACACAGCAGAAGCACATCTCATCTTTCAGTCGCACTCTTTCTCCCCTCCCGGGGCAAGTGTCACTACCCCAGCGAAGACCTCCCAACCTCGGTAAATTGCGCAAGCTAAAAAGGTAATAGATGATTCATAAGCAAAACAAAGGGGAGAGGGATTCCTGGCATTTTCTAAAGCTAATAGAAAAATACTGTGCAAGCGGGTGACGTGTTGCTTTCTCGCTCATCTCACACTGGGATCAGGAGGGAGGTGTGCTTGTTCAGTCACTGGGGGAGTGTGATACTTGGGTCGCTAAAGCCTGCGGTCAAGTTGTAATTTCAGATTCAATAAATTTCACAGTGCTGAATAACAGGTTCTTTATTTCAGACAGGTTGAACATTGTGTTTTAGTGAGTGACGCAGTGAGCTGGGACCCTATAGTCCAGAGGTCACCAATTAACAGATCACGGCCCTGATCCCAACTCAGGATTGTTTCCATCCACACTGCAAGTCATTTATTATAAAATAATTTTTTTGAAATTGTATATAAATAAAATAATTGTAGTACATTTAACATTTTATTCTTCTTCAAAATTTGTTTAATTCAGTGTTACTTGCCATTTCTTTGTAATTATTTGTGAAATTTAGTCCTACAACATTCCTATATCTTCCACTTTTTTTTTTTTTTTTTTACAAATGTGACTAATTCTTGTAGTTGGAAAAAATTGTAACAATTCACAATGTGATTTTATATCTTGCAATTGCCACTTTCTCACAAATATGATTTTCCTCACAGTTTTGAGAAACTGTAACTTTATACTCAGAATGCGACTATTTGCCACTTACAAATGTGATTTTAATTCTTGCAGTTGCAAGAAATTGTAACATTATCTCTCACAATGTGACTTTATATCTCGCAACTGCCACTTTTTTATTATAAATTAATATAAATATGCACTATAAAAATGTCAAGTATATAAACAGATAAATAGTAGGTTTTACAAGAAATTACTATTTTAGTGTATTATTTGTAGTTTCTTTGCAATTATTTTTGAAATTTACTAGCAATTTTTGAGTGAAAATATTTTTTTTCTCAATGTTGAGTACCTTCTTCTACCAATAGTTATCTAAATGTTGATGTGTAAAAATACTTTTACAGAATTAAATATGTACTGTTATGTCTCTTCGTTGTGACTTAATATCTCACATTTGTGACATTGTTTTAGTAATTTGGGTTTTTATCTCACAATATCTTGCAATTGTCACTTTCTCACAAATAAGACTGTCTCACAATTGTGAGAAGTGTGTCATTATAATTCATAATGTGACTTTATCTTGCAATTGCCACTTTCTCAAATGTGACTAATTCTTGTAATTGTGAAAAATTGTAACATTATATCTCATAATGTGATAAAATTATAATTACACTATAATTTATTGAAAGTATATAAACAGATAATTTGAGTATGTTTTACAAGAAATAACTAAATAAATAATAATTTTACTTTTTTTAACTTTGAAATTATACCTTAAAACTTACCTCCCCAATATGAATGTCAATGTGTACAAATACTTTTACAGAATCAAATATATACTGTACATATTAATTTAAAACATATTTCTGAATAACATAGTAAATATTCAGACATGGTTTACTGTATTTAAATTTACATTCATATGATTATTCTAAACTGGAGCTCAAATACATCTGCCTTAGACTGTTTGCTTGACAAAATTCCGCAGAAATCAAATCATCCTGAGTAAATGAGGGAAACAAATTGATCAATAGCTGTGAATCTGGTAAATATTAGTGGCGTGGTCTGCACAGACTGGAGAAGCACTCCACTGAGTTTGCTCAAAGAGCAACAGGTGTGCGAGATCATCATTAAGACATCTGAATTGGCATCAGCGTTCAGGCCTTCAGCCACTTCTTACATTTTCCCAGAAAAATCTTCTTATATTCACATGAAACCCATGAAGACTTTAAAACTGAATGGAAAAATAGTTCCAGTTCATTAAATGTTTGTACCTGCCCCACAAATTGAAAAAATATTGCAGTTCATAAGCGTGTTTGCATAATATTTGAGCCCCTCTTTCTCGTTCTGGTCCCATGGGTGCCTTGAGGTGGGAAAATAATCTGACATTAATAACCAGTGTGTAATATTAGTGTGCTTTGATACTGGGAGGCCTGGAAAGACCCTGTACCTCAGCCATTCTGAGTCTGGATGCACTTCAAAGAGCACAGATGAGGAGAACTAACAAGCAACAGGGCACAGCAGAGACGGCCTGACATGAAAGACAACTCACTGGCAGCATGGAGTACATTAAGGAAAGTTTGTTGAAAAAGTGACAAAATTTACAGACTATGTCTACCATATAGAACATGATCACAAGTGGTGAAAATTAAATGAGTGCTACAATATGGCTCTCTCTTCTCTTGTGGCTTTTAAACCCTGCTTATGCATGGCCATACGTTTCATTCTGGATGGAGGGGAACAAATGCAATGGGTTTTGTCACTGTGGTCGTGTAATCTGAGCCCCTTGGTTTGATGTATGAGGGCGATTTTTCGACATGTAGAGCATGATAGAGTGTTGGACTTGGCAGCGGGTGCAGAAGTTGGGCCGAGGTGATGATAGGGTCCTTTCCAGATGTCTCGCTTCCACTTTCAGCCAAACAGAAAGGAGTAGGACATTTTTTTTCCTACTTTTTTCATTCTTTTTATTTTTGTTTTCTTGCCTGGTACTGCATGCTCAAAGCCATGTCTGATTTCATTCAAGATGCAGGACAGTCTGCAACCTCTCTTTCTGTTTTACAATAATGAGACATTATTAGCCTGACACACAAATACTAAGAACCAATATATTGTTTAATTGTGTTGTTTTAGTATCTGGTTGACCAGATAAATTATGCAAATCAGGTAACGGAAAGAAAAAAAACATGTAAAAAATTTACTGCTCAATCATTTAAACACACTGAATGTTTGAACAGTGAATTTACACTGGAAAACTGAAGTGCTTTTTCTAGTGGGTTAATTAAAGGAATAGTTCACACACACGCGCACACACACACCAAAATAGCATAGCTGAAAATGTACTCATACTCTGGCCATCCAAGGTGGATTACTGTGATTTTTTTTTTTTAAATCTATCAGCTATTTGGACTCTGTTTGGATTCTGACGGCACCCATTCACTGCAAAGGATCCATTTGTGAGCAAGAAATGTAATGCAAAATTTTGTTCCCATGAAGAAACAAACTCATCTAAATCTTGGATGGCCTGAGGGTGAGTAAATTTTCAGTAAATTTTTCTTCAAATATTCCTTTCTTCAATCTTCAACTATTCCTTTAACTCACCCAAACACATCATATAAAAAAATAAGATTAATATTTACATACAGTATTTACACATCATTTGGATAATTTGGTATTTACACATAATTTTGACTAAGATTAGATGCAAATAGTAAAACTGACTAAATAAATAGTAAATAAATGATAAAGTAAAAAAATAATAAATCAAAAATTTTCATGCAAAGTAAATTTAAACAGATTTCATCAAAAGCCAAAAAAAAAAAAAGAAAAGAAAAGAAAAGAAAAGAAAAGAAAAGAAAAGAAAAGAAAAGAAAAGAAATAAATAAATTAACACTGAGTTTAGGTCTGGATATTTTTTAAGGTGCAATTATGACTGCCATTAACAATACTTTTGCACACAGTGAATAAATTTTAAGAGCTGAAATAAAGTGCACAAAAGCTCCAAAAATGCTTGGTGATGTCTGTTTTTTCAAAGACATCTCCCTGATTTCATTCCTGTAACTTTCAACACTTCACAGATTTTACTCATTCCACATTGTAGCAGTAAATGCTGCACTTTTCCAAACAGCTTCCTTTCTCACTTTCTCTTTGATTCTTAAAAGCATCTCTCATCACCCTGTCGTCCAAACTGAAGAGTCTTCACCGAGATTCTGTTAACGGTCGGGAGGAGGTGAAGATGGAGTCTGGATAATGTTTTTGCCTGGTACTCAAGGTCTTTCCTTGGGTGTGGATCTCGCACTACGACACTCAAAAACTATCCAGCCTGAATCACTTCAGATTCCACAACAACCTCATCCATCTTCTTCAGTATCATCAACATCGGAATATATCATCACCTAATATTTCTCTTGATATAACAGCTTCAGTGAAGTGCTACTTATTGCTGAAAACCCTAGAGATGCACCCAAAATGTACAAGAATGAATTCCTTTGGGGAAACTGAACACACTGACAAGGGAATCATTTACTGCATCAGATTGGCCAATTATGCACAATTTTGAGGACAGTCAAAAACTCATAAGTGGGAAATTTGGCTTCACGTGACCGTACAGTGATAATTAACACGTGTTAGTGCTGCTAATGGTCAGCAGCGAGTGTTTGGATGGGATGTGAGGTTGGCAGAAACAGCCTGTTCTTTTGCCACTTCAAAAGGGGAACATAAAAGCCAAGTCGTTTCCCTCTTTGGAGTGGTGGACCACAGGAGGCCAGGCCATGAAACAGCAACCTCTTTTAAAGTGCGCACACATGTGAACACACACACATAGTCAAAGTCCAACTTTTGGCACAATTTCGTATGACCCCAACCATCAAAACAAATAAACTCCAAAGGGAGGATGAATAGATGGTGTTACTAAAACAACAGTCATTTGAATATGAAAGCAGCACTAATGTGAGGTAGAACAGAGAGCGGGATTGTGGAGAGACGAGCTGTGCTGAGGTAAGCAGCTAGTCACAGTACTCACACACTCACAGCAGAGGGCACTTCACCCCTCTTGTCTGTCTGTATGTCACTCATCTAATTTAAAAAAAAAAAAAAAATCTTCATATGTTCATCCCCATAATACCACTGTGTGCCATTTGCCTCATAACAGCACTATGGTTAAATCACTGGAAAACGATTCCAGATCAGGTAAGAAAAATAATCATAATTCATAGTAAATTTCTGGAGAAGTACATTCAAGCTATTTTAAGGATGTTTAGTTTATTTTTATTTTTATTTTTTAACTGGAAAACAAGATGCAACTGCTAATTAAGTTGTGTTTCATGTGCACACACACACACACACAATTCTTAATCAGTATTTTTGAGTTACACTGCAAAAAAGAAAAGAAAAAAAAAGAAGCTTATCTTACTTTGTATTTTTGTCTTGTTTCCAGTCAAAATATCTTAAATTCTTAAATTAAGATGCATTTACTAGATAAGCAAAATGACATAAGATATTTAGTCTTGTTTTCAGGAGGAAAAACCAAATTAAGTGCATTTTGCTTAAAAATAAGTACAATTATATGCCAGTGGGGGTAAGTAAAATACTCTTGTTTTAAGAATATTTTACTTTCTCCACTGGCAGGTAATTTTATTTGTTTTAAGCAAATGCACTTAATTTAGTTTTTTTTTTTTTTTTTTTGGCCTGGAAGCAAGACTAGTAAATGCATCTTAATTTAAGAATTTTTAGATATTTTGCCTGGAAACAAGACAAAAATACTAAGTAAGATAAGTCTTTTTTGCAGTTTTGGACTTTTTCACAGGCTGTGATGACAAGTTTACACAGCTATTAACACTAACTCTATAGTAACTCTATTTTGTTAATGTTTTAAGTCATAAAGTCATAGAAACACCAGCAATTTTTTTTCTTTTGCTATTGACAAACACACACACACACACACATGTTCGTTTTTGTGAAAAGTGGGGACATCCCATAGGCGTAATGGTTTTTATACCGTACAAACTGTATGTGCTATTGCCCTAGACCAACCCTAAACCTAACCCTACCCCTTACAGGAAATTTCATGCTACTTTAGATTTTCAGTACACTCCATTCATGTGTGATTTATAAGTGTTTTGAAAAGTGGGGACATGGGGTAATGTCCTGAAAAGTCACCTTCTCCTTGTAATACCTATGTCATACCTTTGTCATTATACAAATCTATGTCCTGACTTTTCACAAAAACGCGCACACACACACACACACACACACACACACACACACACTTGTTTTGCTATACTTGTGAGGACTTTCATAGACTTCTATTGTTTTTATACTGACCTAACAATATTTTCTATCACCCTACACCATCCCTACCCCTAAACCTACCCATCACAGAAACCTTTTTGCATTTTACATTTTAAGATAAACTTCATTTAGTATTTTTAATAATTTATTTCCCTTGTGAGGACCGGCCAAATGTGCTCACAAAGTCAAAAATCTCAGGCTTTACTATCCTTGTGGGGACATCTGGTCCTCACAAGTATAGCAAAACAAACACGCAGACACACACACACAGTTTTGTAGTTTCCGTTTACCACAAAAATGTAACACAAATTTAACCACAAATTTAACTATGATGACTTCCACTTCTTAGAACCCCAGACCTGTTTTGCAGTTATGATAAAATATCTAAAAATAATCCTTTAATATAATTTACTTGAGAAGCCAAGGTGCATAAGATATTAAAACTTGTTTTCAAATAATGTATCTTTAAAAGAATAGTTCACGCCAAATTGAAAAAAAAGAAGCTTAACATTTACTAACCCTCAGGTTATCCAAGAGGTAGATTTGTTTTTTTTTAGGACTATTGTAATGTTTTTAAATCAGCTGTTTGGACTCTCATTCTGACGGCACCCATTCACTGCAGAGGATCCATTGGTGTGCAAGTGATGTAATGCTAACTTTCTCCAAATCTGTTCTGATTAAGAAACAAACTCATCTGCATCTTGGATGGCCTGAGGGTGAGTACATTTTCAGCGATTTTTTTATTTGGGGGTGAACTATTCCTTTAATACTATTGTATTTTGTGTTCTTAGTATAAAGAAGTGCAGTTATTCAATCTATAAAGGCAAGTTTTAACATTTCATTAATTACAATTACATGTTTTAATAAGCTATCTATCTTTTTTTTAGATATGTTACTAAAAATGATACAACATTGGCACATTAAAACAAAACGTTACAAAAAAATATTTTTTTTGTCGTTTTTAATTCATGTTGCTATTATTACAGTGTTCTCTTTGACATTTTCATTTCTCCTTTCTTCATTATTTCTCTCTTGAAATTCCTGGCTCAGCCTGAAACCCATTCAGCGGAATTACCCTCATGGAGCCATGGCCCATTTTTACTCACAATTACACCCACTCTTCCTCACGCCAGGATCAAACAGCAGACCCACAGCCGAGAGAAAAGAGGTATGAAGAAGGCTGAAGACAGAAGAGAGGGGAAATAGAAATCCTTTTTTTTCCTTTTTGCCACCACCATATGCTCATTTTCAAACCAGAAGAAAACACTGCAGTCAGGTTAAATGTGAAGTAAAGGGCCTGGGCGGGATGGTCTGGTTTAAGATGAATGGTGAGGTGCTTATGAATGAGTTGAAAGGTCAGGTGAAGGGCACTTGCAAGGGAAAAATACAGATATTTTTTTGGAAGGCGGGCCAAGTGTTCCCAGGAACATTGAGAGGCCAGTGGCACGGTGAGGTGGAAACAGACCCTGCCCAGCAGACAAACGCAATACTGTACATGATTATATACACAGACACACCCTATGTAATCATAATTCCATAACTCTCATACTAAAACAATGGTGACTTTCAAAGGCCAAGAAATATATGAAGTTGTTTGCGTGTTAATCACAGAGAATTTTGTTTCGTTTTGACTCCCTTGTGCCATATGTTTGCCAGATGAGTGATGGCTTTGTATGTGTGTGTGTTTGTGTGGCTTCCTGCTAACAACTAAATAATCTGCACCAGACAGGAAACAGGTCCCAAAACCATGCCCGGCATATAGGGGTTTGAGTGGTCCAACCACCGCTCCAAGACCAGGATATCTCATCTGTGCCAGTAAATGTGGTAAAACTGGATTTTTCCCTTTAGCGGTCCACTATTAGAAGAAACTGCTTTTCCAAATAGGAATGACCACACTAATTAATAATGATATAGCTTGAAAGTGAAAGTATTATTCATCTTAAATTAGTCTGAATGATATAAAAATTACAGAAAAGTTGAGTAATGATGCAACTAAAGCCAGCTGTCCACTTATCAAATACTGGAAACATTTTCTTAATTCTTTTTTCCCTTGTTTTCCAGTAACAAGAACAAGATAATGACTTAATTAACTGATAATGAAACAATTAGTTTTTTCTCCTCTCATGTTAAGTATAAACCTCACTTTTAGACTTATGATTAAAACAAGAAAAAAATACCAATGGAAATATAAACCAGAACTTTACTAACTTCTTACTTTTTTATAATTAGTTCAAAAATACAACTATTTATTGTTAGTTCATGTTTGTCCAAGTCCATGAAATAATATTAACAGAAACATTTGACATTTTATTAATGTATCAGTAAATGTTGAAATCCTGATACACTACCAGTAATAAGTTTTTGAACTGTAAGATTTTTAATGTTTTTTAAAGAAGTCTCTTCTGCACCAAGCCTGCATTTATTTGATCCAAAGTACAGCAAAAACAGTACAATTTTAGAATAGTTTACTATTTAGAATAACTATTTTCTATTTGAATATATTTTAAAATGTAATTTATTCCTGTGATTTCAAAGCTAAATGTTTAGCATCATTACATGATCCTTCAGAAATCACTCTAATATTCTGATTTTCTGTTTAAAAAAATATTTATTATTATTATTATTATTATTATTATTGTTGTTGTTGTTGAGAACAAAAAATTCTCAGGTTTCTGTGATGAATAGAAAGTTCAGAAGAACAGCATTTATCTGAAATAGAAATCTTTTGTAACATTATAAATGTCTTTATCATCCCTTTTTATCAGTTTAAAGCATCCTTGCTGAATAAAAGCATTAATTTCTATATAAAAAATATTTTCAACTCATGCTTTTGAATGGTATGTATAATATTACAAAAGCATTTTCAGATAATTGCTGATCTTTTTGGATCTTTATATTCAAAGAATTCTGAGAGAAAAAAAAAAAAAAAAAAAAAAAAGTACTCAACTGTTTTAAATATTGATAATAATAATAATAATAATAATAATAATAATAATAATAATAATAATAATAATAATAATAATAATAATAAATGTTTCTTAAACAGCAAATCAGCACATTAGAATTTCCGAAGGGTCATGTGACACTGAAGACTGGAGAAATGATGCTGAAAATTTAGATTTGATCACAGGAATAAATTACATTTTAAAATATATTCAAATAGAAAAGTTATTTGAAATAGTAAAATATTTCAAAATTTTACTCTTTTTGCTGTACTTTGGATCAAATAAATACAGGCTTGGTGAGCAGAAGAGACTTCTTTAAAAAAAACATTAAAAATCTTACTGTTCAAAAACTTTTGACTGGTAGTGTAAGTTGTTTTAAAGTGTTACCAATAAACGTATTTCCAGAAAACTAGTGTTAATATCTTCCAAATTTGCTTCTTAAGTAAATGTAATTATTTATTTTGTTTTAAAGATGTTATAAAGATATTTTTTATTATTCTAAAACAAACCTCTCCTCACTTGTTTGTCTAAGTGCTTACAAATTGATTAATAGTGATCATTTAAACAAGTAAAAAAGACATTTCCCACTGATTACCTCATTATGACAGCAAATTAACATGAAATTCACCAAAATAAGAGCTCACTGGTCACTGATAATGCCACAAAAGCAAGTCCATGATTGCACAAATGTGGCACAACTGAATCTGTGGAAAACTGGTAGGTGGGCCGCTAACTCAAGACATCCAAGAAGCTGCTGAAAAAATTTGGAAATAATAGATTAGAGAAAGAGAATAGTACCAGATGGTCTCTGTTTTCCATTTTGTAACACTGAGATAGTAACACTGTAAAAGGATTGCAAGTTATTGGATCTCAAACCCAATTAAGCTGCACTGAGACACAGACAAACTGTCAGGTGACTTTTACTCTGCCAGATGTCAGATGACAATGGCTCCCAACAGTTATAATGTCCTGTAAAATGTTGCACATACTTACAGTCCTCCGGAGACAAACGCATATGAACTTCAGCTTACAGCGCTGGAGTAAAACTTTGGCCCTGACCATCACATGTGTCTCAGGGACCTTTAATGCTCTGTTGTCTCGTGGAGCAGTGCACCATGTGTGTCCAAACATCATTGTTTGAAATGTTTTGAGTTACATCACATACTTCATTACCTTAGAATCACATCCACACTGTTTTCTCAGATGCCTAATCTGTGTGATGAAAGCAAGCGCTGGAGCCTGTTTCACTTGGTCAATCAGAACTAAAACTACTGCCTCATTGCACCATCTGACTTCAATTATATATTTTACATTTAATTAATTACTGGTCTTGGTTAATGAAAGTTCTTGCAGCTGGATATTAACCTCTCACCAACAGCACTCTGTCAACTCTATATAGACAGAAGGTGCAAATTATGTTTGTCATCTCTGATACAATGACCAATCCAGCTTAATTAGTGCAAATAGAAACAATAGACACTGTTTAAAAATTAAATAATGCATGGCAGCTGTTCTGTAGATTGCGGTCAAGGTCACAGACACGCAGTTAAATACAAATCTTAGACTTTATGACAAGAACAATCAATATTAATAATGTATGAATTTTATTATGAATAAATGCATACAATTAATATATCCTGTATTATTGATGTCATTACCATTATCAAAATCAATGATAAATATAGCTGCTAGCAGCAATTATGGGGCCAAGCCCAATTTGGGCAATTTTATTTTTCTAATAGATTGTATTGCCTTCAAAACATTAGGTTTTAAAACTTCAAAGCTAATATTTCTAATCTATCTATCTATCTATCTATCTGATTATCTAATAGATTGTATATTGCCTTCAAATCATTCAAACTTTAAGCTTTAAAACTGTCAAACTTCAATCTATCTATCTATCTATCTATCTATCTATCTATCTATCTGTCTGTCTGTCTGTCTGTCTGACTGACTGACTTTTTAATAGACTGTATTGTCTTCAAAATATTCAAACTTTAGGCTTTAAAACTTTAAAGCTTTTAAACTTCATATCTAATATTTCTACTACAGGTGCATCTCA
>JAFVLL020042838.1:0-48664 GCA_021397915.2 Tor tambroides
GTTCTTAAAATCCCAAATACTTAAAAATGAATAAATCAGCCCATGTAACATGTAATACTTTAATAATTGACTAAAGAAATACAGTTCTTTATTTAAAAAAAACAAACAAATCTTTCCTGTGAAATTCAGTAATTCTGTGAAGTACATAAAAAAAAATATTTTGGCATTCAAATACATCGCGAACACGGAAACATTTGGTTTCAGTTTCGTTTTAGCCTAAATGAATTCGTTTTGGCTTGTCGTTCATAGCTAGCTTCTTATATTTTTAATTCTTGTTCTTTTCTAAATACTGTTAATTGAAAGAATTTGTTGTGGAGTGAGGTGAACTAAAATAGCCTAGCTATGTTTATAGTGTTTATTATAATGTTTGTAAACATTTCGCGTCACATTAGGCCTATTTCTGAATGAAATAATAAAATGTGACTTATAGGCAACTTTTTTTTCTCTCTCTCTCTCTCTAAAAACCGCAATTTTTTATACGCATATTTTAACCATGCAGCAAACCTTTTTAAATATTTTGATAAATTACTGAAAAAAAAAAGACTTTTTAAACCGTTTAACTGATTGTATTAATCGGTCAAGGGGAAAAAAAAAGAAAGAAAGAAAATCGGCCAAACATATCGGCCAAAAAATCGGCATCATATATCGGCCATCGGCTGCCCTGATTTCTAAATATCGGCATCGGCCAGAGAAAAACCCATATCAGTCGACCTCTAATATTTATTACATAAATTGTATTGTTATCATTTATTTGGTTGCTTCTATAGAGAGTAAAAACAAGCAAGCAAATTATGGCTTCAGAAACTGTTAAGCATAATATTATGAAGTTTATATATACCTGCATTTATATATTCAAGGATAAAGCCTTAAAGGGATAGTTCACCCAAAAATGAAAATTCTGTCATCAATTACTTACCCTCATGTCGTTTCAAACACGCAAGACCTTTATTCATCTTCGGAACACAAATGAAGATATTTCAATCCGAGAGCTTTCTGACCCTCCATAGACAGCAACGGAACTGACATGTTCAAGGCCCAGAAAGGTAGTAAGGACATCTTTAAAATTAGCTTATGTGACATCAGTGGTTCAACTTTAAGTTTATGAAGCAACGAGAATACTTTTTGTGTACAAGGAAAACAAAAATGAACTTTATTCAATGATATCTTCTCTTCCGTTTGAGTCTTCAGTGTGTGTTCACGAGAGTACAACGACATGTGTGCATCTTCCTTGGATTGAAAACAAGCCGCAGCACATCCATGTTCTACATCAGAACGCCGGCTCCTGCGTCAGCAGCACCACACGCATGTGTCGTGGTACTCTCGTGAATGTGTTTTGAAGACTGACACGGAAGAGAAGAAATTGTTGAATAAAGTTGTTATTTTTATTTTCTTTGCACGCAAAAGTATTTTCGTAGCTTCTTAAAATTACGGTTGATCCACTGATGTCACATGGACTGTTTTATTGATGTCCTTACTACCTTTCTGAGCCTTGAACGTGGTAGTTTCGCTGCTGTCTATCTCGGATTTCCTGGGTTGCTGTCTATGGAGGGTCAGAGAGCTCTCGTATTTCATCAAAAATATCTTAATTTGTGTTTCGAAGATTAACGAAGGTCTTACAGGTTTGGAACAACATGAAGGTGAGCAATTAATGACAGAATTTTCATTTTTGGGTTAACTATCCCTTTAATTGAAAAGAAAACCTTATAAAGTTGTTTGCCATGGTCATTTGTTTATTTGTTTTTTTTTTAAAGAAGTTTTGCATTATGATATTGATTTATTCATTCATTTATTTATTATATTTATTTCAACAGAATATTTGAAGACGTTTTTTATAGATTTATTAGATTCAATATTTTTATTTATATATTATATTAAATATATTTATTTAAAAAAAAAATCTTATAAGTCATATAAAAGTCATGTGGTGTGACCCACATGCGGAATAAAAACAAGAAATTATGTCATAGAGATGACCCCTGCAGAATGTCAATTAGTCTCTTAAAATATCAGATAATTTGACCTTTTTATAACAGCACCATGTTTGCTCAGGTTGTATAGTGTCATTGTGGTATGACACTCCAAAGACATAATGATATTGATGAATTAACAATTTATGATGTTTGAAAAAAAAAAAAAAACATTTAAATTCAGATATGAACACTCGCATGTTGTCATCATGTAAGAGAAATAAACCATTATTTTTTGTGTCATGGTTACATGCCATGTGACATTTTAGAGTCATTACATTTGAACTTTTATAGAAATTGATAATGATAAACCATATGAAAGCAACGAAAGAATACAACTTGGCACATACGTTCATGCACTTCAACTAACCAGTCATTATCTCTACCCATATCTTCTCTCAGCAGCAGTAACAATGCAGACCTGAGCAGCACACCCCGTTGAACGAGAGAGAGAGCGCGTTCCTTGCGAGCAAGATGGGGTTCGGCCGGGACCTGCGCAACTCCCACGAGGGTCTGATGAAGCTGCAGGACTGGGAGCTGAAGCTGCTGGAGACAGTGAAGCGCTTCATGACCCTGCGGGTGAAGAGCGATAAGGAATATGCATCGCTCCTGCTCAACATCAGTCAGCAGGTGGACAAGCATGACAACTCCTCTCAGATCCACTACGTCAGTACGGTCTCCAAGGTAAAGGCCCACAGCTGCATTATGGGTAGGCAGGTGGAGTTGATGCTTATGTTTTTTATATGTTCAGAACTAGTCACTCTTCAACCTGTACTCTCTGTTTTTGTCTCACCTTCTCAATATCAGTTTATCTGTTGTTGTATTGTTTGGTTCTCACACTCACTCACCCACATTTCTTATTCTATCTGTATGTATCTTGGTATGTGGTTTTTGTTATCAGTCGTGGACTCACATGGTGCAGCAGACGGAGCAGCTGAGCAAGATCATGAAGTGCCACGCTGAGGAGCTCAACTCAGGGCCTCTCCACCGCCTCACAATGATGATCAAAGACAAGCAGCAGGTGAAGAAGAGTTACCAAAGCCTCCACCAGCAGATTGAGTCTGAGATGCACAAGGTGAGCCTTTATATAGATTCAGAAAACCTCAGTGGCCATGTTTACACCTGGTATTAAAGGGATAGTTCACCCAAAAATGAATATTCTGTCATTAATTACTCACCCACATGTCGTTCCAAACCTGCAACACCGTGTCCTAACTACACGCGACATGACAAGATTCCAGCGACGAACAATTTGGCTGTCCATACTAGACAGAATCAATTAAATATCATAGCCAATCAAAAGCATGTGTGGGAGAGCTCTCTCTGGAAGGGCACTGCACTCGCAACGAAATGGACAAGTTTATAATCTAATTCATAAATATTATAAACTTTTTTTAACATTATTAAATGTACATACTGAGTGACTGATACCATCTTTGTTATGGAATATGCTTGTTGGTTTGCATTGAGTGTGCAGTTTTGATGTACATGTTTGCTTTAATTTATTTTCAAGATCTGAGGTAAACTATCTGTTGTTGCTTTCAGTATGGCTACAAATGTCACGTAATATGTTATTCAAACTCACATTAGACACTTTAACATTGAATAAAGCACATAATCAGTATCTGGGATTTTAATCGTCATGGTTTTTTATGTTGTCGTTCCAGCCGTGACGTCGCAGAAGTAGAAACCGTTTCTAAAATAGAAATTTTGTGTGTCGACGTCGCGGCTGGTTAGGACAAAAACTTTGATTAACATGGAAAAGATACCTTTTATCACGTGTTGCGACATTGTGTCACTGTTGTTAGGACACAGTGTAAGACATTTGTTAATCTTCGGAACACAAATTACGATATTTTTGATGAAATCCAAGAGCTTTCTGACCCTCCATAGGTAGCAACACAACTGAAATGTTCCCAGACCCAGAAAGGTATTGTTTTTCATTGTTTTTGTGTTCTTTGTGCACAAAAAGTATTCTCGTAGCTTCATAAAATTACGATTGAACCACTGATGTCACATGGACTGTTTTACCGATGTCCTTGCTACGTTACTGGGTCTGAGAACATTTCAGTTGGGTTGCTGTCTATGGAGGGTCAGAGAGCTCTCGTATTTCATCAAAAATATCTTAATTTGTGTTCTGAAGATGAACAAAGGTCTTACGGGTTTGGAATGACATTAGGGCGAGTAATTAATGACAGAATTTTTATTTTTGGGTGAACTATTCCTTTAAGACATGTTTTCATTAATCCGCTCACAAGTCGACGACATTAAATACAGGTGTAAACAGAGTATAAATCATTTTGAGCTTGTCCATTTTCAGAGGTATTCAAAAATGCAGTCAAGTGGATTGCTTTTGTAGAGTATTTGTATTTGAACAATCCACAGAGGACCGCTTATAATCGGCACCCACTGACCTAACGTGATCGTTATGGGACGTGTTTTTACTAAGCGCACCAAAACAATTGATTCCAACTTGGTTATGTTGTACAAAAACACAGATTATGATTGAAATTGCCATTATTATTCATGTTCTTTCCATTTGCTTCCATTCTCACATTTACTTGTAAGCAGAGTAATGACTATTTATTCAATCATATTCATGCATTGCCCACAGTGCTCTCGTGAAAGTGATGTAAAGTGATGTTAAAGCTCATCTTAAGACCAGGTGTAATTGATCATTTTTTCAGCTGACCACTTGTGATTGGATCACTGAAAATGCATTGTAATACCAGGTTTAAACAGGACCAGTGTGATGGATCAGTTTTGACTTGGCTTCTGTTCCTCACAGGTAACCAAATGCGATCTTGAGAAGTTGAAATGCACTTACAGGCAGTTAACTAAGGATGCTGTTTTAGCAAGAGACAAATACAAGGAGGCTGTTGTAAAAGGTGAGCTGTTTATTCATTCACTGTTCATTCTTTCAAATAATAAATAATCGATTTGTCGTGATGTCCGATTCACAACAAAATGACTCGTACGAAACAATTCTTTTTCTTGAATCAAATAGATGGAAAAAGATTTAGGCTTATGTTTAAATCAAGGTCAGTCCAGTATCCACATTTAGTGACAGGAAGTAAGTGTGCTGGGGTTTGATAAATGGCAAAGCTCAGTGTTCTTAATGCACACTTCAGTCTTCACACACACTTAATCCACACTATCTCTAGTACCGCATTGGATCAATATTCAAATACTGCTTCATCACATTTTGGAACTCACATGGCCCGAAATTATGAAACGTTGAGAAACTTTGCAGTGTAGGTTAAATGAATTAAATTGGTAGTTAGATTTGGTAGTAAAACATAAAGTGTTGCACATTTTGTTGGTGCAGACTGCAGAGATGAGTATGTGTATTTTGTAAAATGCTTGCAACTGCTTTTTAGCACTTAGAAACATCACAATTATTAATTTGTGTTGTCTGTTACATAGGGACTACTGAACAGACATTTAAAGTTTATTTTAAAGGGCAAAGTATTGAAAATTAAAATGTGTAAAAGAAACTTTTACCTCTCTTTACACCCAAAAGTTTGGGCCAAATACAGGAAACACCATGTAAGTAGACAAGCGCCCCAAGTGCGAAACACGGCAAGTGTTTGTATTGGGACATTCCTTCAGACTCAGTTACTCAGTGAATCACTCGGAGCCATTACTGAATTCACAAATGACTCCCTTATTGAACCATGAATACTTTATTGGTCTGTTTGGTTCAAAATGAACAAAGAACCGTTAGAACACTATACTGTACACTGTAGGTTTGTCAGTCTAATTTTGGCTACCATTTACTCACCTTCATGTCAGTCCAAACCTGTATGACTTTCTTCTGCAGGACACAAAAGATGATATTTTTAAGAAGGTTTCCATGCTTAAATCATTAATCATTCAAATAATTCAAATCCATCATTTCAGAAGATTCAGTGTTTTTTGGGTTTTACACTATTACACCAATTCATTTACAAGACCTTGCTAGTCATTTCTGATTTGATTACAGGTGTTTATTTATTTATTTTTTGTACTAATAGCAATTTCCACCCCCCAAAAAATATTTTAGAGCATGACTTGACTTTTTTCACGTCTAGAAATCACACTTTTGTAATTCTAGGTTTTCCAAGTTTACATCTTTATTTTATTTTAGCTTATTTTACTGCTTGTTTTGTCTTATTTTACATTATTTTTTACATCATTTTGGCAGTTTGCTAAGGCCTCCTAGTGCCCCCTCTGGTTCAGGGGTTCAAATAGGTTTTGAGCATTAAAAACCAGTTGACCACTATTTACAACTACTTGTATAACAAAGCTAGATTTCTCAAAGGCTTGCACAACACAAGCAGGTGTTCTGCTTCACCTTTTATCTCACCGGCACAACCACTTTTCTCTTCCCTGCAGGCAAAGAGACTGAGAAAGCCCGTGAGCGTTACGACAAAGCCACCATGAAACTGCATAACCTGCACAACCAGTATGTGCTAGCGGTGAAAAGCGCACAGCTACATCAGGAGCACTATCATGAGACTGCACTGCCTCTGCTGCTGGACTCCCTGCAGAAGATGCAGGAGGAGATGATCAATGCACTGTGAGTGGACCAGATTCCACTTCTGGGGTTTTTTCCACTAGGCATTCCTGTCACGCAAACAGTAGCGCATGGCACATGTGTTTGATTCTCAGGGAATGAATAAACTGAAATATGTTGAATGTAGTGCAAGTTGCTTTGGATTAAAACGTGTCTGGGAAATGGATAAATGTACATGTAAATTTTGATGTCTACAGTACATGCTATTAACACAGATAATCATTACAATCTGTCCATCAGTTTTCAAAAACAAAGGAAACATAATGCACCTTAAAACTGAATCCAATAAGTACCAGAGGGTTCAAAAGTAAAAACTGTAAAGAACCTATTGTTACTGAACTGTGAAGTTATCTAAATGGTCATTTTGAGGTAGAACTACTTTTTTAGGTGTAGGAAGGAACTTAACTATTGCACTGAACAGTTAAGATTTGTGAAACTTAAATCAGTATAATTACCGATCAGTTGTGTAGTTTAGGTTACACATTTTTGTAATAAATTCTATTTAGACAAAAAAACATACAGGTGTAATGCATGTTAAAAATAGCCTGGAATTTTAATTTCAGGGTCCCAACAAATGTAAGCATGAGCAAAACTATATAATTTGCCCCACTGTTCAAAAGTTTAGTTGGTTACACTTGTTTTTGAAAGAAGTCTCTTGTGCTCATCAAGAATTTATCAAAAATACAGTAATATTGTGAAATATTATTACAAATTAAAACAACTATTTTCTATTATAATATGTTTTAAATGCAGTTCATTTATGTGATGGTAAAGCTGAATTTTCTGCAGCCATTACTTCAGTCTTCAGTGTCACATGATCCTTTAGAAATCATTCTAATATGCTGATCTAATATGCTCAAGAAATATTGCTTATTATCAATGTTGAAAACAGTTGTGCTGTTTAATATTTTTTACATTTTTTTTAGGATTCTTTGATGAATTGAAAGTTTTGAAAAAGCATCTATTTTAAATGGAAATTTTTGATAATATTAATGAATGTTTTTACTGTCACTTTTGATCAATTTAATGTGTCCTTACTGAATAAAAGTTAATTTAAAAAGAAAAAATTGAACAGTTCATATATGTAAGCACTGTACAATTTCGGCATATAATAGTTATATCTGTAGTCAAATGAGTTTTGCCTTTAATATGTACGAATAAGCTTTTCAGCATTGACATTAGAATACAGCTTCCTCTTGAACTGTGGAGGGCAGTGTAGTCCTCGCATTGTACTGTGTCTGGGTGTTATGAACGCTTTGGACCGCCACGTGTATTAAAATCTTTTCTTGTAGACCTTGCACAACCAGTGCAGCTACACTAAAAACCTTACTGCATGATGTAGCCCCAATCCAATATCTCATAGCTGTCAGAGGATTAGCAGAGAACAGTAGTCTCTTTAGGTTTTTTCTTTTCTTAAGCTGTTTTTTAATCACAGAGTCTGCAGTAATCTGAAGTGGAGGTTAATCCACACAAAGGAAACAAATGCAAGGGCCCTCTGGGATTGATTTAGAACGCACCACTGAATTACATATGACCACTCACTGTGGGTCAAACAAACATGCAGAAGTCTCTTCAGTGTTGGACATAAAGTCAGGGAAAAGTTATACGTTCAGAACCGCTGATTAGCTGAACTGTGAGTTCATTTCAAAAATGATCAATTATAGTTTACCTAATCCGAAAAGTAATAGGTTTGTTCAAAACTCTTCCCTTAAGTATGAGCTCAATAAGCACCACTAATGTTAATAATAATCCAAGTAGATTAACTCATAACAATGACTTGGTACATTCATAAATGGATACAAACAATGATTTTAATTTTGCTTTTTTCTAGTAAGGGGATTCTGGAGGAGTACAGTGAAATCACCAGCCTGTTAACAGACGAAATAGTGAAGGTCCACAAAGAAATACACACCTCCATCGACCAAATCGATCCACTGTCAGAGTATGACAACTTCATCGAAGTTTATAAGTAAGACACTTGTGAATAAAAAATGCTAATTGATTATAATGTGTTATAGGTGTGATTAATTCTATTAAAAATACTAAAAAAAAGGAATTTTTTTTAATTTTATTTTTAAATAATATTGTAAACAATATTTGTATTATCTATTTATTTATTTTGTCAGAAATGTTAAATAATTCTGAGATCTTTTCAATTTCTATTTCAACAGATCACCAGAAGCCAAAGAACCAAATGTAGAGTTTGATGCAACGCTATTAGAAGAAACGGAGAATCTGCAAGCAAATGAGATTCTGTGGAATAATTTGACAGCAGACAGTTTACAAGCAATGTGAGTTGCTCATTTCTCAGTCAGCGTCACTTGAGAGCTGGGTATTAGATGCAAGATTTGCATGAATGCTTCAGTCCTTATGTTTGGTAATAACACTTGGTAGCGTTAGTTGAACATTACTGAGTTTTAGCCTTTTCCACAGTCTCCATATGCAGTAAGCAGAGTTATTTTTTTATTCTACCAGTCGTAAGTAGTAGACCTGATGTGGCAGATAAAGTAGTAAAGATGTGTGTTTGACTGATTTCAGGCTGAAGTCCACCTCAGAGGAGCTGCTCCTAACCCAGCAGAGTCTGCGCAGCAAAGAGGAGCTCATGCTGGACCTGGAGAACAAAATAGAGGAATCTACCAAAACCTATGAGAAGAAATCAGAGTGAGAATGAACCTCCTTTAAACACTACACAGATTATATGAAATCAGGGTGTTGTCTCTTAAACCAGTGGTTCTCAACTAAGGGGTCCACAAGATAAATTAAAAAGGAATTTAAACTTTATAAAGTAAAGATAAAAAATTAGAAACTGACATAATATTTCTTATTTTTATTGAAAAACATACAGAATCAAAATATTATATCGTTTCGCTTATATCGTTTCGTCTTGATTACAGGAGAAGTACCAGAGGAGATATTTAGCCAATATGTCCGTAATGCTGGTTTACTAATGTTAGTTCGGGAGTTCTACAATGTTTTTTTTTTTTTTTCATTGAAACCATTATTTGACTGAATTTCCATTCATGGTCATTCCTGCTTCAGTGTTCTCTCTGTGTTAGCTATGACAGTGAATTCAGTAGTGAAGTGTGGAGAACTCAAGTGTTTCCATAGAGATTCATTAGGTTGAGCAGACCGATCCGTGTTGACCTCAGCACCTCTGTGAAGATGAAAGGGCTCAAGCTGATGGAGCTCAGTGAACTGTGCTGTTGTGCTGGGTAGATGAGGATTTATCCAGCTTCAGCACATTCTTTAAGGTCTGCTGGGTAATCCAGTACAAGAGATGCTGATATAATCACCTCTGCAAATGGGCGGCAGTGCTGCTCAGCTCTACACCTGAACCCCCCCATGCCAATTTAGCCAACTAAACTCTATGCTGATGTATACAGAAATTTATATTTTCCCACACTTTATGGATGTAATCTTTCACATGCCATTTTTTTATTCATGTTTGTACAAATGTGTCTTGGTCGTGGATGATATTTCATATTTGTTAAGGTTCTAGGAGACTTTTCTCTCCTTTTATAAATCAGAATAAAATGGATTATTACTGAGCCAGTTTTTTTCTATGCAAAGCAAATTGAACTCAGGTTGAAAATTTAAATTTAAATTCATGACATTTTGTTGTGATTTTGTGTGCAGTGTGAAAAGGGCCTTGTCAAATTAAGTGTTAATGGGTAAAATGGATATAAAATGAACTAGTTGCATGTGTTTATTAAAGACATTTTTGGTATATTTTGTAGTTTCATTGGTTGCATTTCAGTTTAGAGTAAAATTCATTACAGAAGTAACCTTGACAGTGCTTCTCCCTCTGATGTAACATTCAGAAAAAAAATCCTTAAAAAGAGATTAAAAGGAAGCGTTCATTGTGGATTGAACTGCGTGATCTCTCTCTCTTTTTCAGTGTGGTGGTGTTACTCAGTCAGAAGCAGTCTCTGGAGGAGTTGAGACAGACGGTCCAGCTGCTGCGCTGTTCGGAGGCCAAACTAATGACACAGAGAGAACTACTAGAACAGAAGATGCAAGAGAACGAGGGCAAAGAACCACCGCCTGTCGTCAATTACGAAGAGGACGCCCGCTCAGTCAACTCAATGGTAAGGCACCTCTTGGAGCTGCATCCCAAACATTTTTTTAAAGAGTACAATGGATTAGAATTTGTGTCCCAAATCATAGAACGTTGAAAATAGTATGCCAAAGGTGACCAGATGGTGTACTATTTTTGGTGGGTTTGTGATGATTCTCTATTGACTTTCACTTGGTACAAAATAAGGTCAGTCATAAAGTACTGAGGACAAAAGTTGTCATTGCAAAAATTAGAGATGTCAGTTATCAGGCCCAATACTGCTCTTGTGTCCTGGCAGTGAAAACTGGTACCACACAGCATGTGTACAGTGTTTATGTCCAGACAAAGAAACACCGACAGCTAAACAAGCAGAGAGCAGAATGGAGATATCAGAGATTAAGTATGTATATGAAGTACATGTATGTAATTAAAAGAATATTAAACATAAATTCAGTATTCTGTTGCATGCTCTTGATTGCTAATCACTCACTCAGCACACACGTGTCATTTGGATTAAAGCTAAATTACATAAATAAAAACATTAGCTGTTATATGATTTATGTATAATGAGTGGTTTCCTACATATTACAGCAAAATGTTAGAGCAGCTCTAAATGTGCACTGTGCCATTAAATAAAATATGAAATATGACAGATCAATGGATGAACAGTGAACGTAACAGAAGCTTGTACAAGTTATAATTACATGTAAAAATAACCAAAGGAAACATCTATTTGCTAAACGAATGATGCCAACTAATATGATTCTTTTTCTTGATTCTTCATATGAACAAAAACTGAGCAAATAAAAATCATGCACACAAAGAAAAGTAGCATATTGAGGGTAATAAGTGGTAATAATCTTAGTAATTTTTGTTCTAATTATTATATACAAAGAAACTATAAAATATACTCTAGATCTCTTAATATACACTTTGCAGTTGGAATGTGTGTGTGTGTGTGGTTAGTGGTCTGTGCAAATAAACATGAAATAAATATAATACTTAACTGTTAATAATTGCCACTCGTACAAGTAAATAATATGCTCTTAAATGTATGTTAAACCAGTGCAGTGAAAACATGTAGATACAACAATTTGCTTTTACTAACAGTAATTTTGACTTATTAAACTGCATACCAGCACAATAATAATATTTGTTGTGTAATATGAAGGTATAGTTTGATTTGACGTGCTGCTGGTGTTGAAGTTTGCTGAAGAGGGCAGTGTGTTCTCAGTTTTTTGTTGCCTTTTTTACTAGTGCATTGATGCACAGAATGATTTATTAAGACTCTTTTAAATGAATACTTTCACTGCAGGGATTTGTAAATGAGATTTATTTTTGTCCTCTAAAAATGTGTCGGATAAATTTTTTGAAATTTCTATTCAAATGTATGCGTCCAAATATACTTGAACACTAAGTGTACGATTTTTCTCTTACAAAACAGTCCTTTGGCAGTACCATATTACAGTGATACAAAATCTGTGGTGTTACAATGATACAGTGTCCAAAAACGTTGTATCACTATGATGTATGTTTAAAATATATGGTATTATCATTGTACCATTGCCCAAAAACATTCTGGATATTTACATTTACCCATTTGATTTACTGTTTATTTATCTATTTTTTTATACTCTTTGTGCTGCAAAACTTTGTCATAGAAAAATACATTATATTTCAGGATAAAAGCAAAGACAAGGTATCGAAGTTTGACACCCTCAGACACTCCATCGCTGGAATCATCCGCTCGCCCAAGTCTGTACTGGGCTCTTCATCAGTAAGTTCCATAACCGAGTCTCCTGCTTTTTCCCTCATCACCTCCTCATTTCTGTGTGTCCTGTCATATTCTCTGCCTTGACCTCGTTGTGTTTGTTCCTCTTTAGTTTTTTGATGTGATACCCACTAGTGAGAAACCGCTGGGTGAGCAAGAGTGGTATCATGGTGCCATTCCCAGGACAGAGGCCCAGGAGCTGCTGAAGCAGCAGGGAGACTTCCTGGTGCGAGAGAGCCACGGCAAACCTGGAGAATATGTGCTGTCTGTATTCTCAGACGGACAGCGCAGACATTTCATTATTCAGTTTGCTGATGTGAGTACATGATCAGAAAGGTGTGCACCACACTGATTCAAAACAATGTCATTATTCATCCAAAGAATATTTTTAGTCAGAATATTTTTAGATTCAACGAGTGAAGAAGGAATCGTTAAATATATCATATCATGGTCTGTCTGAATACTCAATTCTGATTTGCTGGCAGGTATGCATTAAAACGCACAGGTAGATTAAGTGCACGGGTAGTTTCAAGTCAGTTTAATCACTGTTCGATATTAATGCGCTGCTTTAATTGATGCACAAACAGACACACACACACATCACTCGCACACAGAGATCGGTGATCACGCTGCACACACAGAAACATTCAGGAGCACAGAAACTTGTTGTCAGCACTGCCCCGCGACTTTTGTTAATAATTTTATTTGATGCGCAATCACTACACTATATTTCTCAGGAGGGGGAAGTAACTAAACTCACAGCTTCATTGTTTGTAGAGAGAGACGTGCAAATGCAGGTAATTCGCACACGCAACTTTCATCTCTCTCTCTCTCTCTTTCTCTCTCTCAATAATTCATTCAAATATATGCTATAATTCATTCAAATAAATGTGATCTTACCGCACTACTTCATCTCTGTGTCTGATTTGAAGCAGGCAGAATGCTAGAGTTAACGATCCGTAACTGATGACATCTAGCTGTGCATTATTCCTTGCACACACACACAAACACACAAACACACACACACACACACACACACACACACACACACACTTGTTTTTTTGAGTTGTGGGGACATTCCATAGGCATAATGGTTTTTATACTGTACAAACTGTATGTGCTGTTGCCCTACACCTTACAGGAAACTTTGTGCATTTTTACTTTCTCAAAAAAACTCACTCTGTAGGATTTATAAGCGTTTTGAAAAATGGGGACATGGGTAATATCCTCATAAGTCACCTTCTCCTTGTAATACCTATGTCATACCAATGTCATTATACCAATTTGTGTCCTCATACGTCACAAAAACGCACACACACACACACACACACACACACATATATATATATACCGTTGAGGTCAAAAGTTTACATCCCCCTTTCAGAATCTGCAGAATGTTTATTTTACTGTTAGTGTATGTTTATTTAAAAAAATATTTTACCAAAATAAGAGGGATCATACAAAATGCATGTTATTGTTTATTTAGTACTGACCTGAATAAGATATTTCACATAAAAGATGTTTACATATAGTCCACAAGAGACAATAATAGTTGAATTTATAAAAGTGACCCAGTTCAAAAGTTTACATCCCCTTGATTCTTAATAATGTGTTGTTACCTGAATGATCCAACACGGTGTTTTTTTTTTTTTGTTTAGTGATAGTTGTTCATGAGTCCCTTGTTTGTCCTGAACAGTTAAACTGTCTGCTGTTCTTCAGAAAAATCCTTCAGGTGCCACAAATTCTTTGGTTTTCCAGCATTTTTGTATATTTGAACCCTTTCTAACAACGACTATGATTTTGAGATCCATCTTTTCACACTGAGGACAACTGAGGAACTCATATGCAACTATTACAGAAATTTCAAACGCTCACTGATTCTCCAGAAGGAAACACAATGCATTAAGAGCCAGGGGGGTAAAACTTTTTGAATTTGAAGATCAGAGTAAATTTAACTTATTTTGTCTTCTGGGAAACATTTAACTATCTTCTGTAGCCTTTGAAAGGCAGTGCTAAATGAAAAAAATATATGATATTTAGGCAAAATAAGAAAAATGTACACCTCCATTCTGTTCAAAAGTTCAGAAGGCTCTTAATGCATGGTTTTTCCTTCTGGACCATCAGTGAGTGTTTGAACCTTCTGTAATAGTTGCATATGAGTCCCTCAGTTGTCCTCAGTGTGAAAAGATGGATCTCAAAATCATACAGTCATTGTTGGAAAGGGTTCAAATACACAGAAATCCTGGAAAACCAAAGAATTTGTGGGACCTGAAGGATTTTTCTGAAGAACAGCGGGCAGTTTAACTGTTCAGGACAAACAAGGGACTCATGAACAACTATCACTAAAAAACAAACAAACAAACAAACAAAAACAGCTGTGGATCATTCAGGTAACAACACAGTATTAAGAATCAAGTGTATGTAAACTTTTGAACCGGGTTATTTTTTATAAATTCAACTATTATTTTCTCTTGTGGACTATATGTAAACATCTTTTATGTGAAATATCTTATTCAGGTCAGTACTAAATAAACATTAACATGCATTTTGTATGATCCCTCTTATTTTGGTAAAATAATTAACATTTTGCAGATTCAGAAAGGGGGATGTAAACTTATATATATATATATATATATATATATATATATAAGTTTACATCCCCCTTTCTGAATCACATGATCCCTTTATGATCTCATGAAATAAAATAAAAAAATAGACATTTTGGGCATTGTTGTATACATTTTTTTTATACTTTGCTAATGTTTTTTGGCAATAAAAATGTTTAGCAAAAAAAAAAAAAAAATATATATATATATATATATTTTTTTTTTTGCTAAATATTTTTATTGCCAAAAAACATTAGCAAAGTATAAAAAAAAATGTATACAACAATGCCCAAAATACTCCAAAATGTCTATTTTGTATTTTTTTATTTTATTTCATGAGCTCATTGAACTATAGAAATTCTTATGCCCAAAATACTCCAAAAATTTTATTTTATTTTTATTTATTTTATTTTATGAGCTCACTGTACTGTCTGATTTCATTTGCCTCTGTTTGCAGAATCAGTACAGATTTGAAGGCACTGGCTTCCCCACCATCCCACAGCTCATAGAGCATCATTACACAACTAAACAAGTCATCACCAAGAAATCTGGGGTCGTGCTCCTGAACCCCGTCATAAAGGTGAAACATCGTCTCTCTTTTCATTTTAACAAGCTGTTCTGCTCTCAGTACAGTCATTTGATATGTCTTCACTTCTAAAGCTATCACTATATTTCCAATATGCAGCCATAAAATTCCTTATTACAGAAATTCGGACAGTACATTGCTCATTTTCCCTAACGTGTGCAGCTACATTGAACATTAAATTGATGTTGTGCAGTGCAGTTCTCAAATCAACCTGTCTTGCTGATGTAAAGTCTTGTGATTTGATGTGTGTGTGTGTGTGTGTGTGTGTGTGTGTGTGTGTGTTGATTTCTCCTTGGCTATGGGAAAAGGTTGTAATGGTTTAGAAACTATCAGTTTGAACTCCTTTCTTGATGGTGGTCCACACTGACTGGATTCCCCCCGGGAAGTGTGTGTCTATGTGTGCATCCATCAGGTCGGATGATTACCTGCCATGCTGTTCCTCTGATGGGTTTTTGATGACGGGGTAAAGCACCTCATCCGAACATGTTGACTGAAATCATAATAGTGGTGATGTTTCTGCTGCAGCATGCAAGAAACACTATCAGACCCCTGTGAATGCTGGGTTACATTCAGACTGTGTAGAACTGCACATTTAGTTGACCTAAAATCCAAAAATGTTTTGTGTTAATAAGATTTTTTGGTAACACTTTACTTATGTATAATGTATAATGCATTATAAAGGGTTATTAGAGGGTATAATGCATCATAATTATTCATAATGTGCATTGTAATACATAATATATTGTCGTAAATAATTGTAACCGAATTTAAAATGCATAGTGTAACAATGAATTGATAAGTGTTATAATGTATTAACTATGGTTACAATTATTAATGAGATTGTACAATGCATTATAAGGCATAACTAATGCATTAAAACTACTTTTATAATGCATTATACATAAAGGCTTTAAGTAAAGAGTTACCAATTATTATTTTTTTATTATTATTATTTTTTACCAAAAGAAATGAATACTTTTATTGAGCAAAGACCCATTAAACAAATCAAAAGTGACAGACATTTATAAGTTACAAGAGATTTCCATTTCAAATAAACACTGTTCTGTTTATCTTTCTATTCATCAAAGAATCTGGGAAAAAATTGAGGTTTCCACAAAAATGTTTACATATTTTCACATTTGCATAATTTCTAATCATTATAGGTTATTATACATATGTGCCTGGCACTGGATCATTTTAGCAGATTTGGAGTGAGGAACATTCTGAAAATTAAGAAAAACATTATATAATAGCATAATAATAATCACAATGTTGTTTTTAATCATGTTTGCAATAATTTTATTGCTAATATTTGACTTGACATAACTGTTCCAAATAAGTGAAAACTGAACTCTTATTATAACTTGAGTTTATGTACAATGTGAATCCAAGGAGAGGTGGGTTCATTTTAAGTCACTTAAGTTCTGATTTTGCTTTAAAAAAAAAAAAAAAAGAAGTGTTTTCTTTAAAGAGTAACTGGAAGCAGAGAATGGACAAAACATGATTTGGTTTGGAGCTATTTGTGTCTTTTGTGTTTTTTTTTGGTCTTGATATCTTGGCAGCAGCAGAAGCATATTAAATATTTATTTTATTGCCGTTAATATGTTCTTTTTGGCCAACTAGTAGACAGACAAAGTCTGAAATGACAGTATTAGAATGTACGCTGTCTAAAACTGGATGCAGATTCTGTTGTGGTTGCAGGATTGGATTACATTGAGCGAAGTACATTATTGTCCAGGTTAATGTCGACACTGCAGGTCACTTATCTTCAAGATGTTCAGAATAATGGCTCTTTAATTGATGCCATTATCAGTGTTGTAGTAAATGTCTGTTCTCATTAGCACTGCTGTAAATGCATTGAGATTTTAGAAAGTGATTTTTCGTGTGTGTGTGTGCGTGTGTGTTTGTGTGTTTTAATTGTCTGAACCTCTTTGACCTCTCAAACATAGACTATAGCACTACATTCGCAATTTGTGCCAGTAAAAGCAGCTTGGGTCAATGTTCAATTAAACATAAAAGAAATTCACAGACAAATACATGTATTTAAAAGTAAAGTGTTTTTGTGGCTTTTAAGGAATATTCTGGAAAATTTACCTGCTGCGCCTTTAGAAGTGAAATTATGTGATGGTATTATTTGCAAAAATGGACTGTGTACATATACCTCTTTGTGTATTGCTGTTATCATTATAGTGTACTCATTTCCAAATAAAATTGTGAATAAAGTAAATAAAATAAAAGTAGAGCTTTCACACACACAAAAAATCTTTTTAGAGATCTTCCAAAGACATCCTAGAATGTCTCTAAGCGAGTGCTTTTAGAGAATGAGGTGATAATTGCATCATTATCATTCATCAGAGCAGTAGCACAGTGACTGACCCACAGGACGCTCAGCATCTCTCTTCTGTTTGTCTCTGCACGAGTCATTAGTTCATTAATGAACAAGTGTCAGAAAGATAATTTGCTATTTTTGTTTGTTTGCTCAGGATAAGAAATGGATTCTCAATCATGAGGACGTCATTCTTGGAGAACTCCTTGGGAAAGTAAGTCGATATCCACTGCTCTTGTGTTAAGGAATGTGTAGAATATCCCCCTTTTTTCTTTCTTTTATTCAGTAAGGATGCTTAAAATTGATTGAAAATATCTAAAGTGACACTGCAGATATTTATAATGTTACATAAGATTTCTATTTCAAATAAATGTTCTTTTGAATATCGTATTATCAATGAATCCTGAAAAAATGTATCACTGTTTCCACAAAAATATTGAAAAGCATTTTTCAACATTGATAATGACTAGAAAAGTTTCTTCTGCAGCAGATCACCATATTAGAATAATTTCTGAATTTTAAAATGCATTTACAATACAAAATGTACTGAAATAGATACTTGTTATAATATTTGTTGTAGTAATATTTCACAATATTACTGTTTTTGTTTTGATAAAATAAATGCAGCCTTGGTGAGCGTAAGAGACTTCATTAAAAACAATCTTACCAACCACAAAAATTTGAACAGTAGTGTATACTCTGAATAAATATCATATTCATTTATCATGGGGCATTATTTGCATGGTAAATTAAAAAACATTGTGACTGGACCTTGTGCAAAACTACATATTTTCACAAGTGACTGGTTTTGTTTAAATATGACAACAAAACACAAAATTAGAGGACTTCAAGTAGGTTGTTTGACAGTTAGTTATCTGTCACGACGCATTCCTAGTACTACGACTGTGCTGTATGTCCAGAAAGACATTTTAAGGTCGTTCTTATTTGTATTTTTGTTATTTAAAATAATAAAATTAGACACTAAGAAATGCTTTTGGACATTTGTTGTTTTAGGGAAATTTTGGTGAGGTTTTTAGAGGAACGCTGCGAGATAAAACCCCGGTGGCCGTGAAAACTTGTAAGGAAGATCTACCACAAGACCTCAAGATAAAATTCCTCTCAGAAGCCAGGTGAACCCACATTCACCGTTGTATGATTTACGTCACACCTTCTCTTTATCTCATTCCTCAAACATCAAGAAATAATGTTCGCCTCATTCTTATTCTCCTAAAAATAAAGATGAGTGATGAAATAATGTGGCTATGTCCATATTCATTTATGCTTACTCCACCTTTAGGATCCTGAAGCAGTATGATCACCCCAACATTGTGAAGTTAATAGGTGTCTGTACCCAACGGCAGCCCATTTACATAGTAATGGAGCTCGTACCAGGTCAGTAAACTGGATCTTTTCTTCAGCCATTAGCCACTGAAACCCTTCCTCGTTAAAAGTGTCATAAATTTGTTTGGGATATGTGTCTTTTGTAATTTATTGCATATGTGTAGCTCATTTACTTTGCCATTTTTCGACAGGTGGGGACTTTTTATCATTCTTAAGAAAGAAAAAAGAAGACCTCAAGACAAAGCAGCTGGTAAAGTTTGCATTAGACGCTGCTGCAGGAATGGCATACCTGGAGCTTAAGAACTGTATACACAGGTACGAAAAACTGAAATGTTACAGATGTAGTAGTGATACAACTTATCATAGCCAAACTGTGTCAGATTAAATTGAAAAAGAATATAAATACATTTTGTATAAAAAAACATCCTTTTGTAGGACATTTTTCTGACATTATTTTTCATGACCATTAGCCACAATTTGCTCCTGTTTCTCTTTACTGTAATCTATCTTGATGTAGTATTTTGTTTTATTGTATTCTAAAATGAAATAGACTACCCAGTATATACTTTAGTACAATGAAAAATTACTATGATTCATTGTTTTATTTATATCAGCATAAATTAAATGCTGTACAACAAATGCTACCATGATGTATAAAAAAAATCTAAATTATATATCATTCTTTTTTTGATCATATTATATTCATCAGAAAAGGTGGACCATGTCGAAAAAAAAAAGTTCTGAAACTTACAAGTTTCAGTAATGAATGAATTTTCATTACTGGAAATTAATGATTAAAACAGTCCAAAATAGTGAAATCTAAATTTAAATGCACCATTTTGCCCAATATATGTGTACATTTTACTGCATTACAGTGAAAAAAGTACTACAATGCAATTAGGGATGCACCAGTATGTCGGCCAACAGTCTGTATTGGCTGAATTCTGCACTAAAAAATCTGCTCTATCGGCCGATTGTTGAAACAGATGATGATTAGGGCTGATTATTTCCTGTCAATCAAAAGGTGGTGAAAAAGCGTGCCACATTGCAACTTATGCCGAGTTCGCACTGCACGATTTTAGCCCCGATATTCACTCACCGACAGGTTTTGTGTAATCGCTGACAAATGCCTGAGATCGGAGGCAAATCGGTGCTCGTTTACGCGAGTGACAATCATGCAGTGTGAATTATCAAAGACGTGATCTGAGAGAATCGCCGACGCGTCACCAACGCCAATGAAATATTTGGCATGCTAAATATCTGGACCTGTCGGCGATTCAAAATCTTGCTGTGTGAAATGAGTTTTGACTGAAACATACGTTGGGGATGACCTACAGCCAATGAGAGAGCAAGATACGCGGCAGCGGGAAGTTCGGGGAGGAGTTATAGATCACAATATCAGCAAGTATGGCTTCGTTTCCAAGAAAGGCTCCTTCTCGGTCTGTTTTTCGCCCTTTCACTGCAAATCAGCGCACAGACTGTTTGTATCGCAAACTTTTAATACCATTTTAATAACATTTCCAGTCTTGCGCGAGAATTTCTTGCGTTATTTCCTTATCACTTCTCGCGTGCGTTTGGTTGTGTGGTTGGTTTTGTAAAGTCATGCAGTGTGTAACCTCCTGTCGCCGATCCATCGTGCAATGTGAACACAGCAGCAACTGAATGCTACCCCAGATAGTCGTGCAGTGTGAAAACAACAGTGATTTGACGACTTTGAAAATCGTGCAGTGTGAAATCGGCATTACTTAATGAAAATATTTCCTGTGTTGAATTTAGGGTTGTTCAGGTTAAAGCAATAATAACAGTTTATATAATGTATGCGTTTTATAAATATATTTGTTGAGCCCCATTGTTCTTGCTTCTTTGTGGTGGTGATTTTTAAACTGTGAAATGGGCTTTGGTGCATTGTGCTGTTTGAGGCCAGAGCCGGCCGGCTGAATACATGTCGCTCACAATTGAGTCTCAGATCAGAAATAAGCTCTGGGTGCTTACACTGCCACGGCTCTTATCAGCACCCCGCTAAAATCCATTTACTATCAGACATGATCATGTTAAGGGGTGGCGGTGGTTTGAGCACCTTTATGTCAGATCACCCCTCTCTTCTCCGCTCCCCCCTACTGTCTTTCCCCATCTCATGTCAGCAAAGCAATTTTTGGGATGTGACAACCTAATATGGTTGTGTAGCTGAGGATGTCTGCTCAGCATAAATGCCAGTGAGAGGCACAGCGGTGGCTGTAGACTAGAATCTTAAATCACTGGTTGGGGATGGAAGAGGTTAGATGGAATCATCTTCTTTATATGAGAGTGACATTAAGAATATGATGATCGACTTTTGTAGACTTAAAAAATAAATAGATAAGGGACTACTCTTTAAAGATTTGAATTCTGAATATTGTGATAGGAAAACTTTAAATGTAATAACTTTAAACGCGACTTTAAATGTAATGAGTGTGAAACTATAGTGTGCTATAGATGTAGATTTTTAGAAAAAAAAAGAGTCCATGTAACGCATGTGGATTGTAACCCAAATGTAGATCCACCTTGCTGTGGTTCATACTGAAAAAAACATTTAAAATATGAGTGTTTTTCTTACACATACCTATTGTTTTGCTTAAGAAGACATTGAGTCATCCACTAGGGTCATATGGATTACCTTCATGAACTCTTTGTGTTGTTTTTGAAGCATCAACTTTTTGGTTACTCTCCACTTGCATTATACATTATATTATAAAACTGTTCATCTGAAGAAAAAACATCATATACTGGGATGGCATAAGAGTGAATGAATGATAAGAACATTTTCAGTTTGGGGGACGTAACCCTTTACATGAGCTTTTACACTTGGCCAGAAACATCATGGCTTGTCCAAAATCTCATCTGTGATGTTACCATATGTCAACAAGTTCCGAACTGATCCAGTCACAGAAAGCACAGGGCTGCAAGACACTTTATTTTACGCTGAAGTTTTATAGAACAGTTAAACATGAGAATACTTGGATGTTTTTGACAGCAGAAGGCTGATGATCCTGTCATGGCTGCTGAAGGTCTCATTAGACACTTTTTCCAGACTGGGGGTGTTCATAAGTGTAATCACAGGATAATTGTGGGTCTAGACTGCTCGTTCCAGCCCCTGACAATCATTTTGTTGGCAGAAGTTTACTGCTCTCTCTTTCTGATTTGAAACCAGTTTAAACCAATTTTCCCATAGATGATTTTGTTGGCAGGTGTGAATTGTCCAATCACAGTCACGATTGTGAGCTGAGAGTGTTGCATGTGTTAAATTGTTTATGAGGTGATATTACAGTGTTTCTTGAAATCTTGCAGAGATCTGGCTGCTCGCAACTGCCTTGTGGGAGAGAACAATGTGCTGAAGATCAGTGATTTTGGGATGTCCCGCCAGGAGGACAATGGCATCTACTCCTCATCTGGACTGAAACAGATCCCAATCAAGTGGACTGCACCGGAAGCACTGAACTATGGTAAAGCACTCATGTCTGTGCTGCTCTTAGATAAATCTACTTCCACTACTTAATAAAATTATCATGTTTACAAATATAATTATAACAGTTCAACCAAAAAGGAATTTTTTGGACCCTCATGTCGTTCCAAACCCACAAGACTTTCGTTCATCATCGGAACACAAATGAAGAGATTTTTGATGAAATCCGAGAGCTTTCTGACCCTGCATAGACAGCAACGCAACTGACATGTTCAAGGCCCAGAAAGATGGTAAGGACATCGATAAAATAGTCCATGTGACATCAGTGGTTCAACCTTAATGAAGCTACGAGAATACTTTTTGTGCGCGAAGAAAACAAAAATAACGACTTTATTCAACAATTTCTTCTCTTCCGTGTCAGTTTTTGACACGCGTTTAAGAGTTCCGAAGATGAACGAAGGTTTTACAGGTTTGGAACAACATGAGGGTGAGTAATTAATCACAGAATTTTCATTTTTGGTTGAACTGTCCATTTAAAAGTAGGCTACTAATGCTGATTTTTTTGAATTGATTGTTGTAATTGAATGTAATATTTAGATCATTACGGTCGGTTATTTATTAACTAAACCTACTGTAAAAGGGCAAGCTGTTTGTATTGTATGAAATGCTTGATTGTGGACATTTGCACATCGCTGACTGCGCATGACTGGTTACTTTAGGAAAAAATGATAAATATCAATAAAATAAAAATTAATGGCCATTTATCTTCCCCCACTGCTCTAGCTGTTTCAAATGATGGAAAACTAGTAACACATTTTGCCCCATATGATGTCTCTTTTTATATTGTACATTTATACTATTTGTCACTATACATTTTATGTTGTCTTAATTTTTGGTGGTGTATTTTATTTTCATTTGTTGGCACACTTGAATTATCAGTAACCTAGAAGTTCTTTTTTTACTTTTAACCCTCAAAAGAAGTACTTTTGTACTTTTACTCAGGTGCTTGATTTATGTTCTTCATCCATATATTTTCGAGCAGTCAGTTCTTATGTTGGATCCAGACTGATGTTTGACATGTTGTTTAAATCCCAGGGAGATACAGCTCAGAGAGTGACGTGTGGAGTTATGGGATCCTCCTGTGGGAAACCTTCAGTCTAGGAGTGTGTCCTTACCCGGGCATGACCAACCAGCAGGCTCGAGAACAGGTCGAAAAAGGTACAAGACCAACTCCATTTTTAAATGAATCATTTAGGTGAATTGATTGAATGATTTTATTTAATTTTTGTTTTATTACATTTAATTTATTTTTAAATGTTATTATATTTTATATTTTGTTAAATTATATTTTAAGTAATTAATCGTATTCATAATTATTAATGAAATGATATAAAAATGGAACAACTGTTTTATTTCTGTAATAACTGGACACTATTTCACATATTTTTTGCTTTAAAGTAGGCACTGCACAGTATACACGACAGTGTGCAGTGCCCTAGTACTATGTTCTGAACATAACCTGCAATCTCTGTTAGCCTTTTAACAATCTTGTCAACATCCACTGTCAGTTATTGATTTACAATCAACCTTGACGGAACGTTTGTTTGTGTATAATGTAGGTTACAGAATGTCCTGCCCGCAGAAGTGTCCAGATGAGGTGTACAGGATCATGCAGAGATGTTGGGAGTACAAGCCTGAGAATCGACCCAAATTTGTCGACATTCAGAAAGAACTGGCCGCTGTCAAGAAAAAATAGCCTTTAATGAGGAAATGGCTGGAAGGCCAAACTCATACTTCACATCCAGGTGATCCCTAATCTGCAGAGAGAAACACAACGAATGTTTCGCCCTCGAAATTACATGCTATTATTGTACTAAAGAGTACTCCGTCACATAATCACTGTGTGAACTGCCTATGCACCAGCTGTTTTGAGCCATTAGCATGGAGAGAGGTCTCAGCTTTGCTCTGATGTCAAAATTATGCAGATTTTTCCCCTTTTTGGTAACGGAGCAACAGTTAAGCTATGACAGACAGCACGTAAGATGTATTAGGTATATTCAGTATCCCACTGAGTATTCCTGTGTATGCACCAGTGAAAAAGGGGGGTTGTTCACTCAAAAATGAAATTCTGTCGTCATTTTCTCACCCTTATGTTGTTCCAAACTTGCAGAACTTTTCTTTCTTCTCTGAAATACAAAAACATTTTTAAAAGATGTTTTAAGAGTTTTTGGTCCAATCAGTGAGGGTTAGTTGGGTCCAGTATTGTTTTATACTCAAATATGGATAAAACAGTTGAAACATTCTTCAAAATATCTTCTTTTGTGTTCTGCAGAACAAAGGAAAGAGTCATGCAGGTTTGGAACAATGTGTGGGTAAATAAATGATGACACAATCTTTATTTTTGGGGAACTATCCCTTTACAATATGGAGATGAATGTGTGAAGATGGACTGTTTGTCCACCCAATAACAGTATTGCTTTTTCTTTTTCTTTTTTTAAAGTCCTAAAACCTAATGGTTTGGGGAGTTTTACAGTCAAGCCATTTTATGTCATTTTTATGTTACTGGAGAAATTGGACCTTTTGTACAAAAAAACAATTTACAGATGTTTGTAAGTCACACAAAATAACATCACAACCTTCAGACTTTCATTGAGTGACATTCCAACGTTTCAGCACTCATCAAGCAATGAGACACCAAATGCATAGATTTACCTAAGTGCAATTTACGATAACAAAAATAGCATACTACAGTCAGGTGGCCTTAATATAAAACCGAGCGATTCTGCCAGGCTGCTTGAGTCCAGTTGAAGGACACTGCATCAATCTAGAGTTTACAAGCCTTCAGATTTCTTCCAAATACTTCAACCTCTCACCTCTTCATGGTTCATGCCATTTGATGTTTAAAGGGATAGTTCAGAATTTAAAAAAAAAAAAAAAAAAAAAAAAAGTCAACTGTCATCATTTACTCACCCTCATGGATTTTCCGATTTTCATTTCTTCCATGGAAAACAAAAGGAGAAATTTACTTTAATACTATAATCCGGACACTAAAGGGACAGTTCACCCAAAAATGAAAATTCTGTCATTAATTACTTACCCTCATGTTGTTCCAAACCCATAAGACCTTCGTTCATCTTCAACACACAAATTAAGATATTTTTGATGAGTGGTTCAACCGTAAATTTATGAAGCTACTGGAATAAAAAATAAAAGACTTTATGGCGCTAGGCTGACGCAGAGGAGAAGAATTGTTGAATAAAGTCGTTATTTTAGTGTTTTTGTGCACAAAAAGTGTTCTCGTAGCTTCATAAAATTACGGTTGAACCACTGATGTCACATGGACTATTTTGTCGATGTTCTTACCACCTTTCTGAGCCTTGAACGTGGTAGGACCCTTGCTGTCTGTAGAGGGTCAGAAAGCTCTCAGATTTCATCAAAAATATCTTAATTTGTGTGTTGAAGATGAACGAAGGTCTTACGGGTTTAGAACGACAAGGGTCAGTAATGACAGAATTTTCATTTTTGGGTGAACTATCCCTTTAAGCTTCAAAAAGCACCAGGAAAGTATCACAGAAGTGGTCTATATGACTTTTGCAGTATATTTCAGATTTTCTGAGGACACAAGTTGCCATTTAACTGAAAATCTTTCGCTCCACTGTAGCTCTCTGATTGCGTTTATGGTTTGTACTAGGGCTGGGCGATATATCTCATGCAATATACATGCGCATCTCGTCAGTAAAGCCAGTTCCTTGATTAGCAGTAAATCTCCATCACCTGTTTTCAAATGGAGCAGCATTTAATACACGGAGCCGTAGTTCACTGACAAGCTACGCAATATCGCGTTCATTATCGAAGGCGATTCATCTGCGATAATGAAAGCGATATTGCGTAGCTTCTCAGTGATCTACGGCTCCGTGTATTAAACGCAGCTACATTTGAAAACAGGTGATGGGGATTTACCGCTAATCAAGGAACCGGCTTTACTGACAATATGTGCATGCATATCGCATGAGATATATCGCCCAGCCCTAGTTTGTACATATTTACATATGTTATTTGAAGGTGCAACAACACTTGCACTTAATCCAAGTGATGTCAAAATGCTATTCATTGTCACAAGCAAATACGATGCATCAAATGTGAATGTGGAAGATGTTCAGTGAACAACAACTTAAATTTTAGTTCATTCTGTCACAAGAAACTACACAGAATATAGAGAACAAGTCAAATAGACTGACTTTATGGTACTTCTTTGTAGCTTGACAGTCCCAGTCCACATTAACTTTCAGTGTATGGAAAAGCAGCAGCTTGCCTTCAAAACATCTCCTTGGAACAAAGAAAATGATACTATTTTGGACAGATGAAAATGAGTAGATAATGACAGGATTTTCATTTTTCAGTGAACTCTCTCTTTATATTTACAATGTTGCCATGTTGCATAAACTGACTGTGTTTTGTCATGTTGGGGGATCTGTTTTTTTTTTTCTGTAACCAGCAACCAAAGCCAGTCACAAGCATGTTTATTTGTATCTATGCCATTGTCTTGGATTGTGATGTTCTTATTCTTGTGCTATTTTACGATCAGGTTTTCTCATGGAAACAACCCTTGAGTCCTAATAGATGCATTTACCTACACAAGTATTACAGGATTAGTTAGACAATCTTGTGTTTTGTATTAAGACTATCCCAGGTTGTTTCCTACCATTTTTGTCAAGTGCCATTTTCTTTCCATGCTCATGTACCCAAGCTCCACACCAGACCAGCAACTTGTTCCCGAGTCACATAAATTTGTCGTTCCATTCCCACAAAAATGGAATAGTGGTTTCTTCAAGGTTTACTCTATAAAAGCATTCCTTTTGTATTTTGTAAATACTTTTTTGTAGATTCAGTAATGTAATTTTGTAGGTGTTTGTTTTTATTCACTGCAAAACTAATGATATTAGAATGTGGATGTCTGTCAGGAATATGCGTCAACTTTCAGCTATAATAGTAGCGATGAAGACCCAGAATCAATACTGCTCTAATATTTGCACATTTGGAATATGTAAAGAGGGTCCCCATAGCATTGACTGTGCTTCTTTCTAGTCTGCAAGATCTTTTTTTTCCCTCTTCACGTTGTTGCCATCACTAATGCCGCCAAAAGTCAATAGAGTTTGACATGCAATAAAATGCATGTGCCAATCATGTAGAACTGGTGACAATTTACACATAAAGCTACTGTATAATACAGTTTGGATTTGTATCCTTGCATGATTCACCAGTGGGTTCAGATCAGAATTATTATTATTATTATTATTTTGTTTTTGGTGAAGCTGAACTTACATCAATTAAACTACTGGTGAGTGAGCTCTTCCGGTTTTTTTTTTTTTTTAAACATCAAAGCAATTATCCCTATAGTGTGTTGTTTGAAATACTGTAATATTATTCTAGCATTTTAATCTTTTGCTTTTTTGTACCATTCACTATAATTCCTACTGTCAGTGTATTAAAACAAACGCCAGTATTGTGTCTCACATTATATTGAAATTTGTGTTACTCTGAGACATTAGATTCTCTTTCCCATGTCTGACTTGCACAGAGTGTTCATGTTAACTTCCATCAGAAAAATGGCTTGTTTTGTTAGAGCAGAGATACTCTAATAAATCATTCACAACTCGAGCTCATTTTCTAAGTACTTAACAAGCATAAGTTTCTGTTGTCATTCAGGCAATTCTTCATTCCCTGTGCTGGACTATTTATTTTATTGATTGCACTTTTGGCCTTTTTATGCTTTAAAATGACCTCCTAATATAAAACGGCATAAAATTGTTGTTTCAGGAAATGATCAACTCAAAACTGCCTTGAATTGATCCATGAACAAAAGTAGAAAAGCAACACTGGACGTTTAATTTTCAAACTAATGCTTTTAGAGATTTCCACCCCTGCCAACTGAAAGAGGAAATATGAAAAGTTAAATGGTTGACATTTAGAAGGCTTGATTCCTTGTTTTCCATGTAGTTTTCTTTCATCTGTCTCTGTTTGGTCATAACGACTCTCTGATGGACATTCAACTATAACAATGCTCATTGTTTATATTGTACACTTGCAATAAAGTTTTGAGTCTTTGAATTTGCTGCTTGAAATGAATTATTAAATATGAGCATTGAAAGGTTCAAGTGAATGATAATGTGTGTGCAACAGGGGCTTTCTATCAAAAGGATTCAGTGGTTAAAGGGAAGTGCTTAACCTTCAGGAGGTCAAACTAAATATTATATGAGCTGCCTATTTAATGTTTGCACTATTTTCAACCCTGAAAAATAATGAAAAATGTCTGAAAAAAGTTCTCACATTACAAACGTTCTTATTTTCTAGCAATAATACAATAATAACACAAATACAAACTTGAAGCTAGTTTGGTTGTAAGCTAGAAGGTTGGTTTATAGCTGAATTAATGAAAGATAATATTTTTTATAGATAAATCCAATAAATTAACAATATTTGTATGATCCTTTTTCTTGTGATAACTTTGATAACAGGGTTGAATGTTTGAGCTTGGTGAATGCAGACAACACTAATTTATTAAAAAAAATAAAAAATAAAATTGAGAAAATTAAATTTGATTTCTGATGTCACTTTAGATGTGTCTCAACTGTATCAAATTTTGCATTATTTTGGTGGAAATCGTGTAGACAAAAAAAATTGGGGGCTAAAATTGAGAGTATTTATGGTGGTAAATATGAATAACTATACAGATAATATATAGTTTATCCGACAGTTTCCTTTCTAGTACATTGGGTCTCATTCACTAACTGTGCATACACACAATTTTGTGCATAAAATTTGCACAAGAACGTTTTCACAAAGTCCTCAATAGCATTCTCATAAACATTTGTTCTAAATTTCTGACAAATCAGCTGAAACTACACATACACACGACAAAAAAAAAAAAAAAAAAAAAACCTTAAAGCTGCAGTCCGTAAGTTTTGCCTCTTTGTCGCCATCTGTTTGAAACCTGCAATTTGCGGAATTATCATCTTTACGTGGGTTGTGCATCAGCAAAAAAAAAAAAAAAAAAAAAAGCATTACAATACATCACGCTACCAATGGTGATTAAATCCAACGATCAAATCAAACCATGCAAATTATTATTGTTATACTTTGTTCTCAAAATGTTAATATTAACAACAAGCATTGTGTGACGATGTGTATTTAGTGTGTATTAGTATTACGTGTAGACTACTGGGGCCTCATTTATAAAGCGTGCGTACGCCCAGATTTGATCTTAGAGTGTGGGTACGCTTAAATCCAAGCCAGCGTTCATATTTATAAAAACGGTCTTTGACGTGGAAAAGTGCTTAGAGTCACTTCAGGGTCTGAGCAGACGTACGCACTTTTTATTGTCGGAGTATTGCATGTTTTTTAAAATATAAGCTGTTCTTGCAGCTCGCTGTTCTAAATTATGATGATTGGTGATATTTTATATGTTAATGATATTAATTAGGAGTCGTTTACAAGGCAGAGTGCTTAAGCCATTCAACTGCGCGCAAGTTCAAGATCATTTGCGATTCATAGATTTCACACCTGAAAGACACGTACGCCCGTTTTCTTTTCGTACGTTCATTCTATGAATCGCACGTACGCATATCTGAGAAATGATCGTAAGATCAAATTTAGGATGGTTTCTGCGCAACATTTTATAAATGAGGCCCCTGGTGAATCTCCAGTTGTCACTGACGATTGTCATATTGACCTTTCTGGATTAAAATCCACCATAAAAAAAATGATAAATTTAATTAATCCAGCTGCTGTGAGAAAAGGCTATTAATGTAGTGAATTAAACAGACAAATACAAGGCTGTAAAGGAAAGGTTGTGCAGGAAGCCCTTATATGGAGAAGGGTTGGGCACGCTTTATGCAAATAACTGCACATGGTCGCTCATTTCAAATACTCCAAATTCATTAACATTAGAACAAGGTTACATACAAATTCATATGCATACGTACGTCCATGAATTAGACGGAAATATTTCATGAGAAGTTCTCCTGTGCATATAAATATGAATAATCCACATAATTATTAGTGAATAAGACCCATTGTGTTTTATTGTTAAACTGGGACACCAATTTATACCCTATTTGTGTAAAGTGCCTACAGCTGTTTGTCTCACTGATCATTCAGCCAGTGAAATCTGCTGGAAGGTTTATATATATAAATCATAAGAGTTTATCATGTTAACAGTGTCTTTCAAAAATACATAAATAATATGTCTGGTTTGCAAGATTCCAGTAAATAGAGTCTACAATCATGCGTGATTTGGGTGGTCACACACCTGCGCCTTTCTCTGAGTATTATTCTCCGGTGATGCTTTTCTCCACAGATATGAGCAGCCGCCTCTAAATAACACGACACTGAATACATGCCAGTTGCCTTAGCAATAAACGGCACAAAGCCATTTTATATTTATAGTCCCCCACCATCATATTTTCCAGTTCAGACTGTCAGTCTTCTGGAAATGATATTGCTCCCGAAGGTGCTTTTGTGAAAACTACCTATTCAGCGGCCATCATTTGGATGATTTATACAAATATGTTTATGAACCACAGTGAAATATATCGCACCGCTATTATCATTCATATCCAGCTACATGCACTGAAATCTGGAATCACAATGCGCCTCAGCAACTGAATTAACTCAGAATGGATATCATCTGGAGAGCGTTCAGGGTGGAAGCCACACGGAATTGAGCAAAGAAATGATCACTTGAACCAAATGTGAGCTTTTATTGAGGGATTGCACTGGAGTTTTACTTGCCATGACTTGAAAAGTTGAAGACGTGTAATTATGTTTAGCCTGGATGTACAAAAACATTTTAATTGAAACATGAATAAATATGCTTCCTATGAATATATACGTATTCATATTTTCTTAGAAAATAAGTTTTAGTTTGCCACGTTTGGACCATGAATTGCAGCACGAGTCGCTAGGTTAAATGGAATCTGAATGCTAGTTCAGGCTGCTGCTTGCCATTTCTTTGCGAGACTGATTATTTGTTATTTGAATGTTTCTTTGTGGGATGTTTTGATGGGTGTATGACTGACGTTCAGCACGTTCCCCCAGACGCGCTGTGACCGGATGGCGGTGTTTCTTGTTCAGTATTTGAAGACGCAGGTTCGGTTACCGCTGGGGTCAGAACGTGGCGACACACTGGACATGTTCCAGACTGAAAATCATGAAAAGACAATATTCAGTACATATGTCATTATAAACTTCTCTTCTTAAAGGAATAGTTCATAAAAAAAAATTCTGTCATCATTTACTCACACTAATGTTGTTTGAAAAACCCACAAGACTGTCAAAAACACAAATTAAGATATTTCATTTAAATATTCACCTCCTGACAGAGAAACTCCTACAAATGTAATAAGGCAGGTCGCAAAAATAACTGTCTGCCTTTTCATTGCTAATTTTCTCTGCGCGTCTTTAAAAAACTACTGTCAGGATTTATTAAAGTCAAAAGATGGTTTGCGCTGGCACAAGCTGTTAGTAAATCTGGCGCCATGTACCCAAAACTTTGAAGCTTCAATAAAAACACATACTCCTAAAATAACCAACAAGGTATCTTGTCATGCATCAAGCTTCCATGTTTACCATATTTGATGAGCTCAATGAAAATTTACATAAATACCTAAATTAAACCTCTTCGTTTATACACTGCCGTTCAAAAGTTTGGGATCAGTAAGATTTTTAATGTTTTTTTAAATAAGTTTCTTACGCTCATCAAGGCTGTATCTATTTGATCAAAAATACAGAAAAGAAACTAATTTTGTGAAATATTATTGCAATTTAAAATAACAGTTTTCTATTTTAATATACTTTAAAATGTATTTTATTACTGAATTTATCATCATCATTACGCCAGTCTTCAGTGTCACATGATCCTTCAGAAATCATTCTAATATGCTGATTTATAATCAGTGTTGGAAACAGTTGTGCTGCTTCATATTTTTGGTGGAAATTGATACATTTTTTCAAGGTTCTTTGATAAAGTTAAAAAGAACAGTGTTTATTCAAAATACAATTTTTTTGTTACAATATACACTACTAAATGGGGTAATTTTATTTTTTAAGAAATTAATACTTTTATTCAGCAAAGATGCGTTAAATGGATAAAAAGTGATAGTAAAGACATATATTGTTAGAAAAGATTTCTATTTTGAATAAATGCTGTTCTTTTTACCTTTTTATTCACCAAAGAAAAGGAAAAATAAAGTATCACAGGTTCCAAAAAAATATTAATCAGCACAACAGTTTCAACACTGATAATAAATCAGCATATTAGAATGATTTCTGAAGGATCATGTGACGCTGAAGACTGGAGTAATGACTGATAAAAATTCAGCGCTGCGTCACGGAAATAAATCATATTTTAAAGTATATTAAAATAGAAAACCAATATTAGAAATTGCGATAATATTTCACAATATTACTGTTTTTTGATTAAATAAATACAGCCTTGATAAGCATAAGAGACTCAAAAAACATCAAAAGATCAAAAATCTTACTGATCCCAAAACTTTTGTACGACAGTGTAAAATGATAATGTCTATTCAAAAGACGTGGATGCATATGGATTACTTTTACAATTCATTCTTTTTGGGCTCTTTAATGCCTGAAAGTTTTGGTTGCATGGACTTTCAATGGATGCACAAAAAGGATGAGAGAAAACTGAGTTTCTTTATTCATGTTTTGAAGATAAATAAAAATCATACCACTCAGAATCAAAATGGGAGTAAATGATGACAATGTTAATTTTTGGGTGAAATAACCATTTAATTTTTTTTGTCTCTTTCACAAGCTCCAAGAAAAACAGCATTACCTTTCTGAGCCAGAGAGTGACACAGAGTTTATGGAACATGTGGCGGCACGACAGCAGAGTCGCAATCTCATCTTTGACGTATTCACAACAGCAGATAGCACAGCACTGCTCCTGCTCTGCAGAACCAAAGAGAGTGTGCATGTGAATGCATGTAAAAGACTCAACTCGTGAACTACAACACCAATCTAAATATTTAAACATGTCTCGATCCAGTCACGCACACATCAAATTATTCATTTCAGTCATTAGGGCTGAAAATGAAGTCATTTTATGCTTTCCAAAGCAGATTTATCACCCCAAATGCACTCAGGCCATAAAGCTGAAGTGGGACATTAGTGTGAGAGCGTGATTTTCCCGGCATTCATCCCATGTGTTGAGTTTTGTGAAAAACATTTCTCATCTGGTGTTCGTATTGCACTAAAAAGGGAGTACACAAAGTATTTCAAGTTAATCATTTAGAGGTGATGAGCTCGGGTCTCAGTGTCTGTCAGTGTGTCTCATACACATTACAATTTCCCATCTGCATAACACTTCACATAAGCAGCAGTGAGAAACAGGAAGGCAAATTATAAATACAGTACAATCATGTAAACGCACACCCTGTTCGGAACACTCCTATAGAGGCTGTAATATACCACACAGATTCTGTCTGCTGCAGCTCACTGTGTTACACAGAAAAGTGTACAACTGCGGTATTCCAAACTTTTCATGTCTGTTATGACCAGTTATGAACACGTGTGTGTCGTGTTGGAATTCACCCTTTGCCGGGAGTCTGATTGACAGGCGATCTGACCCATCATAACGCAGAATCTGCCATTTTGTCCGACCAACAAACCAGACAAGAGAGTGGATTAACGTTGGTGGACTTAAACTTGAAAAATTGCGTGTACTGACGTCTTTCTGCGGTTGAAACAAGATACCTTCTGATGTTCATTCATGTTTATTTTGTGCTATAACTAGTAAAGAGGAAGAGATGATCAGTTCATGTGCCGATCATCAATACAGCAATCTGTCACGACACATTGAAGAGCCACAAAATAGGCCTGGGCGATAAAACGCTATCGGTATTTTTCAAAGGTACACCCTCATTGTTAACGATAGAAAACATGTTCGGTATAGTGTACGATATAGGAGCGTGCTATGAGTGACAAGCAGTTGTGATATCAGAACACACGAACACGTTAACATGAGCGCTGTGCCTGCCTGCGTTGAGGAGAATGTAAATAAAAAAAATTGAATATTAGTCAAATTAAAAAATAAAATAAATTTGCATTCGAATGTAGAAACGGTACATTTGAATTTTAGGTGTGCATCAGGGAGCCTTATCAGTGGCGCACGAGCTGCGGTGATGATGATGTAAATGTCGTTGTTGCATTTTGTTGTTTTTGTTAGCCTATCAAGTTGAACCCACGAGATGCGCCGCTGCATTATTCATTAATAATATTAGAGAAAAACAGAAGCTCAATGCGGAGAAGATCTTGGTTAAGTTAAAAACCGAAACCAAGCCATTCACACAGAACGCATGTTCTGTGCATTTGGAAGACAGACAACTACAGCTATTTGTACTAAGCTATAAATATACAATGCTATTTTTTTCAATTGTTTATTCAATTTACAAAATTTTATTTGATTTATATATGTTAGTTTAGATGTTATGCACTTTTTTAATATATAGATAGACGTTATTTCATTGCATTGAATAAACAATTTAAAGTGATAGTGCACCCAAAAATGAAAATTCTGTCATTAATTACTCACCCTCATGTCATTCCAAACCCGCAAGTCATCTTCGGAACACAAATTAAGATATTTTTGATGAAATCCGAGAGCTCTTTGAACCCCCTATAGACAGCAAGGGTACTACCACGATCAAGGTCCAGAAACGTAGCAAGGACATCAGTAAAATAGTCCAATAGACATCAGTAGTTCAACCGTAATTTTTTGTGCACAAAGAAAATAATTTTGCTAATGTCCTTGCTACGTTTCTGGACCTTGTTCATGGTAGTAACCTTGCTGTCTATGGGAGGGTCAAAGAGTTCTCGGATTTCATAAAAAATATTTTAATCTGTGTTTAGATGATGAACGAAGGTCTTAACGGTTTGGAACAGCATGAGGGCGAGTAATTAATGACAGAATTTTCATTTTTGGGTGAACTATCCCTTTAATGCGGTGCATTATTTTGCTCATTGCGCCCTCCTGTGGCCTCAGGAGACAAGCCAAATGTTTTCTTAACACTAATCTGCATATAAAACAAGTAAAGAGATATTTGTTTCAATTTTATTGTGTTTGACTGTTAAAACTAAAATTAAAAATACAAGCGGTTAAATTTACAACCTTTTTTCTACTGCTCTGTTTAAAACAAGTTATAAAAAATGTTCAATAATTACTGATACCGAATGATATGGAACATTATTTTGTGATACATTTTTTAGCTATATCGCCCAGCCCACCACAAAATGGTATTTATTGTTTGAATTTCACAAAAAAATTAAAAATTTGAAAACTGAGACTTCGTTTCATACTACAAGTAACCTGCTCTCTCTTGTCTGTCGGCATGTTGTCAGTTTCCTCTTTGCTCCACAATATTTTTCACTGCGAGAGACCACGATGTGTGGCATGAAAGTGCCATGGGTTCTGTGACGTAGCAAAGGTAACTAAGGGGGTGGATCTTTGCAAAGGGTCAATTAAGAGCCTCTCATGTCCTCAAACTCAAAAATTGTCCATTTGACAACTCTCATAATGCCAAAATGGATCATGCAATATCTTTGATGATCACTACATATACTTTTAAATATGCTTTTTTACTGTGACATATCAAACATATTGTAATAACTCAATTTGTGAATTTATAAGTTTTCACACAAATTTGGCAATTTGAATCGTTTGTTTGAAATAAAAATTAAATCTACTTTCCAAATGTATGTTTATTGATATTACAGTAATCAATACATCCACGCATTTTTTTTAAAGCTCGATTGAGCACGTAATTTCTATTAAAAATGACAATCAAAAACATCTCTCTGGTGACATATGCCAGGCTTATCCAATAATAAAGTATGCTTAAACCTGATAAAACAATGCTTCATAAAATAACATTTCTTATTGTTTTTACTGAGCTTCTACTAAACACTGTCCAAATTCGCATATTGTTTGAACAGACTGATTAAAAACTGTACACTGGACTAGAAGACACTTGCTGACTGCAGCATTGTATTTTGTGCACTTTATGTAGCTACAAGTAAAGGCAGTAATACCAATGTTTTCGGCATTGATGGTGATCTGTGGTAGGCAGTCGATGATTTGTTCGGTGGCGGGGGGATGAGCCTGCTCCACATCTATAGCCAAAGACTCCAGATGAGCCAGTGCTGCCTGCAACACAACAAAACACATTAGCATATTTAATTTCCCCTGGATAAAGATAGAAGCAAGTTAATTATACATTAAGCCTTACATTGCTAGTGTGCTCTCTCATTGGCTGAAATCAATGAAGTTTGCTGGGGTTTAACAACATCAGTCACCAACTGAGTCCAATTTCTTAATGTCTTTTTGGTTAAATTAAGATGGGTCATTTATTTGTATAATGTAGCTGCTCATGCAAACACAATATTTATTTGTTAATGAAAAAGCAGCATACATTATGCAAGACTACTATGCTTTCATCTCACATGAACAATAATCAAACTAAATGCATCTTGAGATTCCATTTAAATTTGACCATTAATTAAAACTGGTCCAGATGATGTATAAAATAAGCTATTCTTTATTTTAAAAAAACTCATCTGACTCTTAAAGACTCTTGTTAATATCAAAATACTAGGGAAGCAATATAGACTCCCTTTGGTTTGATAAATAATTCAATATATACTTAATGCCAGAGCTGTACGATTAATCGAAACAAATCCATAATCACAATATGGCTTAGTGCAATTATCAAATGGCAGAGGCTGCAATTCACTTAAATAAATATGCACTGTGTGTTTCAGAGTGAAATGTGGCACTCGTTCTCCATCTCTGCATCTACTTTGAGTTTAGGTCAGTTATAACATTCATTCAGAAACGCAACATGCACCATCCATCTTCCCACACTTGTAATGAGAAGCACTTACAAACAAAGAACGTGGTTTAGGGGCTCTCGAAAATTTTGGTAGTTTTACATTTGAAAATAAAGAAATTAAACAGTCATATATACTAGCATAGTAATTTTAAATTTACATATTTTTCTCTTTTTTTAAGTGAAATATTACAGTGAAATACTACAATTGTAATATTTCCTGTTTGTTTAGGATTTTTAAAATATTTTATTGAGTAACAATTATAACAGCAATAATAACAATAATAATAATAATTATTATTATTTTTTTTATTATTAAAGGAGTAGTTCACTTCCAGAACAAAAATTTACAGATAATGTACTTACCCCCTTGTCATCCAAGATGTTCATGCCTTTCTTTCTTCAGTCGTAAAGAAATTATGTTTGAGGAAAACATTTCAGGATTTCTCTCCATATAATGGACTTCTATGGTGCCCGCAAGTTTGAACTTCCAAAATGCAGTTTCAATGCAGCTTCAAAGGGCTCTAAACGATCCCAGCCGAGGTAGAAAGGTCTTATCTAGCGAAACGATCGGTCATTTACTAAAAAAAATTTAAATTTATATACTTTAACCTTGAACGCTCGTCTTGTGTAGCTCTGCAATGTGCATGTGTACTCTGTGCAGTCCCGTTCGAAACAGTTAGGGTATGTCGAAAAACTCCAATCTCATTTTCTCCTCCAACTTCAAAATCACCCGACATCGCTGCAGAAGTACCGACACAGTGTTTACAAAGTGAACATGCAAAGAAGGTCAAACACCCTTAAAAAAAAAAAAAAAAAAAAAAGGGAAAACAGTGATGTAGGACGATTTTGAATTTGGAGGAGAAAATGAGACGGGATTTTTTCGACATACCCTGTCATGAACCGGAATGCACAGAGTTCACGCAGAGCTAGACAAGACCAGTGTTTGAGGTTAAAAAGTATATAAATTGTATTTTTTTTTAGAAAATGACCGATCGTTTCACTAGATAAGACCCTTCTTCCTCGGCTGGGATTGTTTAGAGCCGTTTGAAGCTGCATTTAAACTGCATTTTGGAAGTTCAAACTCGGGTGCACCATAGAAGTCCGTTATATGGAGAAAATTCCTGAAATGTTTTCCTCAAAAAACAATTTCTTTACGACCGAAGAAAGAAAGACATGAACATCTTGGATGACAAGGGGGTGAGTACACTATCTGTAAATTTTTGTTCTGGAAGTGAACTACTCCTTTAATTACTAAATTATTATTATTATACCCATATCGATATACAGATAGATATGTTTCTAAACTCACAATTTAAATCCTGTTCAAAATTTTTAGTAGGAAAACAAACAAACAAAACAAGCAATTAATTATTTTTTTCCCCAAATCATGCAACTCAAGTTTATCCAACGGGGCAGAGGTCCCTCACCTCCATAGCCTGAGCAAGACGCTCCTCTAATGCCATGTAAGTGAGGAGCTGGGAATGATCCACGTAAGAGATTGCTTGAGCCATCCCAAAACCATCACCAAATTCATCCAGGAACCTGAAAAACAAAGGACTTTAGAACACAGCTTCTCTCTCTTAGTCAGCATTTCATGTTGCAGCTGACACAATCAAAATAGTTCTTATTGTAATATTTTAAAGTAAATACATTTCATTACCATTTTACATATTTTAGGCATGCATCCTTGTGGCAAATCTCATGAATACATGTCATGTTTCACCCAAAATCAGGATTTTTTTTTTTTTTTTGCATAAAGGAACGAAGCCTATTTTTTAGGGCAGCGATATATTTTTATGACATACATATTTTCCTTTCAAATTCTCATTATCACAATCTACATAAGTTTAAAGGGATAGTTCACCCAAAAATGAAAATTCTGTCATTAATTACTCACCCTCATGTCATTACAAACCCATAAAACCTTTGTTCATCTTCGGAACACAAATTAAGATATTTTTTAAAAAAAATCCAAAAGCTTTCTGACCCTGCATAGACAGCAACACAGCTGCTACGTTGAAGGCCCAGAAAGATAGTAAGGACATTGTTAAAATAGTCCATGTGACATCAGTGGTTCAACCTCAACTTTATGAAGCTACGAGAATACATTCTGTGCACAAAGAAAACAAAAATAATGACTATTCAACGATTTCTTCTCTGTGCCATTCACGAGAGTACCACGACGCATGCGTGTGCATTACTCTGCTTGTAAACAAGGTGCAGCGCATCCAGGTTCTACGCCAAAACGCCGGCTCCTGCGTCAGCTGCATCACATGCATGCGTCGTGGTACTCTCATGAACGTGTGTCAAAGACTGACCCAGAAAAGAAGAAATCGCTGAATAAAGTCATTATTTTTGTTTTCTTTGTGCACAAAAAGTACTCTCGTAGCTTCATAAAATTATGGTTGAACTACTCATGTCATACGGACTATTTTAATGTCCTTACTACATTTCGGGGCCTTGAACATGTTATTTCCCTTACTGTCTACTGAGGGTCAGAAAGGTCTCGGATTTCATCAAAAACATCTTAATTTGTGTTCCAAAGATGAACGAAGGTCTTACGGGTTTGGAACGACATAAGGGTGAGTAATTAATGACAGAAGTTTCATTTTTGGGTGAACTAAGCCTTTAAATGAGTACAAAAATTTCCAAGTAAAACTTTTTTTTTTTTTTGAGGTTTTATAGGGACATGTTTCTGACATGTTTCACTCTGTAAATCTCAATAATCAATAATTACATTATTATTATTATATTTATTTTTATTTTTTTTTTATCTATGAGGTTTATTGACCTCCATTCTGTGTCCAGGTCTTCACTCATGCTGGAATCATCTTCCAGGTTATTGTTGCCATCCAGGATAAAGAGTCCAGGGTGCACAAACTGACTGACACCATCAGGGTCTTCATCACTGCTGCTGCCCGAGTCCTCATTATACATGACCCAGGGAATCTCACCCTCCTCTAATGGGGTCTGCTCCCTGAAGAACACCACACACAAACACAGGACAGCAGAAAAAAACACTTCATTATTATTAAATGCTTAACATTTAAATTAATCTGACATTGCATTTCATCCTGTTCCTAGTGACCAAAGATTTTAGAATAAAAGCAGTAGCACATGTCTGTGTTCAATGTGACTCATTTGTAAGTAAATTATGGAAAAAAAAAAAAAAATCCTAATGGCCAATTTATTAATAAAATCAGACAAGTCTACCCAGACAACTTTCTTTTTGTGCCATATGTGAGCGTGTGAGCCTAGTTAATTCGATAAATGCCAATAATGCTCAAAAATGTTATCAGTAAGGCAGCTCACTGATCTTTCATATCTACTGCTTTAAAATGAACAGAGTATGATTATGTTGAATATTCTAGATGAATAAAGGGAAAAAAGCCACAAAAATATACAAGACGACAGTGGTGGAGAAACAAGAAGTGATATGGAGTGGGAATGCACAGTCTGCAATATCTAAATAGTGTCAAAACTTTGCCATTATTTTTACAGACTTAATCTTATAGCTGATGGCTTTCTCACTGATGTTTGTTCCAGTTGGCAAGTGATTATTTTTGGAACGCTTTAAAAATGTGTTAATAATTTGGCATGACAAAATGTGTTAAAATTTATGCCATTAAAAACACTTAAAATTAATGTTATGCATTTCCATATAAATTTTTATAGCCAAAATGAAATCAATTACCAGAACTTCTATATGGACAGATATATCAATGTTGTTTTTTGAGTGGGTAAAACAAAAAAACCTTAGAAATACTAGTTTTTGTCAATGGGGTGGCAGCTGAGTAATGATGTTATCATTATTACTAAAGTGTTTCGGGTTTGTTAGAGGATGTGTGCTTACTCTAAAGCGAGGTTGAGAGAAGGCACTTCCTCCAGACTGCTGCTGCTACTGCTGCCAGGCGGCTCATCCATGCCAGGCAGAGTCTCCCAACTTTCCTCACTTGTGCACCTCTCTTTCTCCAGCCCAGAGTCAGATGTCCACGAGGCCGACCACTCGCCCTCGCTGAATTCTGAGCTGCTGCTTAGAACACAGAGCGGGATACACGCAAAAGCACACGTGAGCCCACCTCGTAAAAGTCAATCTAATCCTCTTAGCTGAAGAGCCTTAGCATGCAGAATGAGCACCCACTGAGCGCACCTTTGGCACTTCACTCATTTCCTGCTGAGTGTATACCTTATCAAGCATTCACAGTAAATGCCCAAGCTCATACTCGACTTCAATTATCAGGATTTTTAAATGAGGCTCGTCCACCTGACTTTGCAATTTCTGTAACTCTGTTAGAAAATTTGGAACAAATTTAAAAGCCTGTTTTGGGCAATTGTGTAATATCCTATAAACGAAATAATAAATAATATATAGATAATAAATAAATAAATTAGCAAACATGCATAAAATAGTATAAAAATGTACAAAATGAACATATAAATGTATCTTTAATATCCTGAATACATTCAACAGTACAAGTGATGTAAAAATTGAGAAAACTGAATAAAGATATAATATATACACACACACACTATATTGCCAAAAGTATTGGGTCGCCCCCTTCTAATGAACAGGTTCAACTACTTTAGTAATTTCTATGAGTATAAATCTTAATGTTAAAGCATATAATGATATTCTAGGGAATTGTGTGTTTCTAATATTATAGCAACAGTTTGGACAGGACCCTTTTCTATTGTAACATGACAATGCCTCTGTGTATAAGGCAAGGTTCAAAAAGAAAATGATTGATTCAGTCAGTGTGGAAGAACTTGACTGGTCTGCATAAAACCAAGTCCTAATCCCAGTTGAACACCTCTGGTGTGACTGTAAATGCAGACCTTGAGCCAAAAACTCATCACCAAACACCAATGACTTGTACATACACTATATAGACAAAAGTATTGGGACACCCCCTTCTTCAGAACAGAAAAATGCACTTCCAAATCTGTGGCAACAATGATGGGAACATAATTCATGTATTTAAAAATTGTATTTCCATCTCTGTTGCAACAGTTTTGGAAGTGTCTAAAATGACTGTACCCATATGTACAAGTCACTGGTGTTTGGTGATGAGTTTTTGGCTCAAGGTCTGCATAAAATGTGGGACCTAAATATTATGCTTTTGTTTATTAGAATTAAATAATAAAAAAAAAAAAAATACACATCTTCTACAACTGAACTGAACTCAACAATTAGGTTAATAATTTTTTAAAGAAATGGGATACCTTTATTAAGCAAGGATGCATTGAACTGATCCAACGTTACACTAAAGACTATGTGTCTATAATATTGCGAAATATTTATATTTCAAATGGATGCTGTTCTTTTGAACTTTCTATTCAAAGAATCCTGAAAAACTAATGTATCTCAGTTTCCAGAAAAATATTAAGCAGCACATAACAAAAGAGCATGTCTTGAGCATCAAATCAGCATATTAGAATGATTTCTGAAGAATCATGTGAAACTGAAGACTGGTGTAATGGCTGCTGAAAATTCAGCTCTATATCATAAGAATAAATTATATTTAAAAAAAAGTTCAAATAGAAAATAGTTATTTCAAATTGCAATAACATTTCACAACATTACTGTTTTACTCCAATTTTTGATTACAGAAATGCAGCCATGGTGAGCATAAAATACCTTTTTCAAAAGCATTAAACATATCTTACATTTTTTTAACAATAGTGTGATAGTTCTAAACATCTAAAGATTTTCTCGCTCTAAAGATTTTCTTCTATTACTACATAAAGTAAAAAAAGGTAATGTGACATTTTAGTCTCATTATACCAACTGTGTTGTACTGGCCACTGGCATTGGTGCAGAGAACCCTCTAACTATATATTAATGCACAGTACAGTATTTTTATATATACTGTATATTTTTATATACATAATTATTCTGTACAAATTTGTACAATTCATTAAACACATTTTAGTGCAATAAATTAAACTGAAATACATGCAATACTCTACCTTTCATCACCCTTTGTAGATGGGTCACATGTCTCTCCAAAATTCTCCAGATCTTCCCAGATCTCATCAGCATCATCATCCTCATCTACTTTGGCGTTATTATCACCCTCATTTTTCCTGTCCTCAGAGTTGAGGTCACTCAAGGCCATGGGTGGAAAGTCAAAGAGCAACTCATTTTCAGGGCTTGTTTGTGCGAGGAAACCCGGAGGTGCTGAGCCACACTTGTTTCTGACTGCTACGCCTGACAAATGGCTTACTTCCTCTTTTTCCGAACACTTCCTCCTTTCAAGGTGAGTCTCGCTCGTCTGTTTGCGGATCTTTGGCCTCACAACCATTTCAGACTGAAATGTTTCTTCAGGGTTGGTTTTTCCTGTGCTTTTATAGGAAGCGGGTGCAGAGCTGGCTGTAACCCCATGACATTTTGGAGCTTGGTCTTCACCAACCAACAATGGACAAACTTTCCTATTTTCTCTTACAGTTCTTTCAAAATCTGGTTGCTCACAGCAAAGGTCTGTTACGCTTTTAGAAGGTGCCATCTGCACTGAATGTTTACTCATTTTTGAAAATACATTAGGATGTGAATCATCAAGCGAATTTCCACCCAATTCACAAATACCATCAAGTCTCTTCTGAATAGCCTGAGATGGATTTAAACTCGAGTCGTCCTCCTCAGCCCCGCTACTGTCAGGCTCATAAGCATCAATGTTGATGAAACTCAGAGCTTCCGGGTTGGGCTTAGTGTCTTCAGTGATGGGCCACACTCTAGCCTGTTCGCTTTTTTCTATCCCAGAATAATATTTTCGGTCATATGGCACAACCTGGTCACTCTTTGGTCTCTTGAAATGGTTCGAGGGTGCTTTTGTGACTCTACACAAAGATGACTGCCTCCTGCTGTGGCCCTCCTGATTTGATGCTGCGTTTAACTCGGGGCGCACTGCATTTGTACATGCCGTCGGCAGGATATTCTGAAGCACTGAAGAAATGTTGCCCTTTGATGCTAGAAGAAAAATGTTTCAGTTATTATTTGTTCTCTTTCACAGGATATAAGTTAATTGTTTTGTATATAGGTAGCAGGTGTATATGCACTACAGAATGAATGTGACAAAGAAATGTTTTGGTTACATTTCTTCCAAATTCACAAGAATATAAGAAGAAATTATTCTTTGCATTACAAAAATAAAGCCTATTGTTTGTATTACGTCTCTTATGATAATTACGTTTGTGATAATTACGTTTTTCTTAATGAAAAATACAATTTTTTGTTTTTGTGTTCATTTGGTTTTAAGGGTGAAATATGACCCGGGCATTTCTTGACAGTCACCCTATAAAAACATAAGAAACTGAAACCCATTTCAAACTACTTTCTACCCACCCTCACCATTCTCGTATATATTTGCATAATAAAGTCAAATGGTCTCCAAAAGGGTTTTCGTCTACACCTTTTAAAGGTGATGAATGCTTCACTCTAAAGCAGAACAACCCACACACACATATTTCAGCTCTTCAAAATCCCTGTTATATTCCCAATATTACAAAGCTGTTTATTCACCATGAGAAGCTCAATCTCAAAATCCATTCCTCCACTATTGTTGCTCACAGATTTCAAGTTACTCAGGACTTGTTTGCAGACGTTTGTAATTTAAACATAATATTATAATACAATATCTGAATGTAATATTTAGTGACAACTATAAGTAAGCCATATTTAAGTTGATTTCCAGAATAATCTTTAAAAAAATCTGTTTGTTTGGCTTGACATTGGCTTAGCTTGAGTTTGGGGTGGTATCAGTGTTTTTTGCAAATCTGTTTTTTTTTTTTTCTCTCATTTGTGGTGAGAAAAATCACACACTTGGGCTTTGTTGAGTAACTCTTTAGTTTCAACATCCATCAAGGGTTTCCATCACCAGCTGGTACGTACCCACTGCCGGATCCTTTTGACTACTCGTCCTCTCCATGTTTTGACAGTCCACAGTGGATGCAACTCTTTGTTTATCTGTAACTGGCCGGAAACTGATATACGCGTGTCTTCGGCCGTACCTTCTGCCTGAGATGGTCTGGTATCCTCCTGTTGGTTTGGGCCATGCAGACTTGCCTGCTTCTTGACCCATTCCTACAAGAAACAGAAGTATAAATTCACACCAAGTACAATAACTATAAAGATAACCATAACTATATTGCTGTCAACACCAATGCAAGATAACGTTCAGTTTATTATAAGCGTGCAATGCAGTTAATGTCATCTGACACTTTAAATGCTCAAGCTCTTTGAAGTCAGATAGATTCTGAATGCCTGTGAATGTTTTTATTGGTCATCAGCTTAAAAAATTATATCTCATTCCTCTGTTCCCTATTCTCAAAGAATTAGAACAATTATTAAAACTTTACAGTTTGAACTACAGTTATCATCCTTGTTGTAAACACACCTCAAAATTGTAATTCACTGCTTGCAAGATAGGCTTTTCATAAATCTTGGCTGTCTAAGCAGTGGAAATTTTTTTTTTCTGAAATCAGTGCTCTATGACTAGAGAAACAGAGAAAAATAGCTGTTGCACTTTCTTTTGGCAAAAAAACTTCAACCCCAATAATTCAATTTTGACTCTGGCCTCGTTTGTCTGTTGATCTGATGTACATAGGCGGGAACACAAAAATGCAGAAGTTTGACATTTAGTTTTAACATCAGCCCTGGAGTTGTCAAAAATCCACCAGATGATGCAAAATAAAACATTTTGAGTCATCTGTTGGACTTTTCTTGACAAATAAACAGGATATTGGGGTGCAGGTAACACAGAGAAAGAGTTCACATTGTTCATTTACATAAACTACAGACATTGAAACAATAAAAACCTTGTTTAAAAATCAGCAAACTTAACCTTTAAGTACTTTGAGGTCACTGTAAAAAAAGGCACTTAAATCACTGAATTACAAAGGCACTTAGTCTTGCAACTCGGCCTTGTGGTACTGTAAATTTTCGTTTACGATGAATTGCTTGTGATGTTCCTCATTTGTCGCTTTAGATAAAAGCATTGGCTAAATGATTACATTTAACAATGTAAATGAAAACACACCGAGGTGTGAAACCCAACATCAAATAACACACTTCATCCACACATGCAAATGTTGCACAGTGTTTTACGTCACATAGGCCTAAAACACAGAGAATTCAACTCTAACCAGTTCTAACCAAGATTCTCCATCTTTGATGCAGAAAATGCAGCAGTATTTTAAGTATTGGTTCAATCCCTTGTTAAACACATCCTGTTCAGGTCTTGGGGCCTCTACTAATAAGTCATGGGTGTTAAACATAGGAAATATCCCAAATGTGCAACGCAGTGCTACTCCAGGACCAGCATTAGGAAGAAATAAAGCTTTCTAACCTATGACAGATCACACTGATGTTTATCAGAGTAACATCACGACAGTTCTTTAGCACAGCCTGATCATAATCCACCACTGTCATGTTATTGTTGTCAATGTAGTTTGCAGCAAACCCATCACATCCGTCAACAATACGCACTAGAGGTGCTTTACATATGCTATCGCTTGTCACGTTACATGGAGATAAATCATTGCAATAAAAGCAATATACAGCACTCAAAATAGATTTTTATCTAAAGAAACACACAAATCTCGTGAATCACCAGATCAATAGGATCAATTCAGTCGAATACGGGCCCTGATACAAGTTCAGCGAAGCTAACAAGCTAACTAATGTTTGTCGACAGGCGCTGCTGCTTCTAGGGCGTGGATTATAATGTCTGCCGACGCCTTCATTCCTCCAATTTCACGCAGAAAACTCACACGACGTTTCGGTTTAGGAAATGTGTTGTCTGTTAACGGACAGTACCTGTGTTCCTGGATGCCTCTCTTGTTACCACTAACTCTAACGAACGTCACCATGAAACTTAAGAGTCACGTGACACATTTCCGCCAATCAGCTGTGAGTATCATGGCAGTATTATAATCGGGTGCAGCTAGGCAGCTGTAAGCCAACTGCAACACCACGTGTGCAATTTAAAGCCCACCTGGAAACAGAAAGCAGGCGAGGATAGGTTGGGATGGGGTGGAATGTTACAGGACGGGACGGGACAGGGCAGGGTAGGGTAGGACAGGATAAGATAGGGTGAAACACTGGAATAATGCAAGTTCAGGTTGGATTAATTGTGTGAAACTGAAAATGAGTTGATTTCCAATGATACATTTGCTAGTTGCTTCAATTAGAAACCTAATAATAAACCTATTACTTTGAGGAAACATACCGCACAAAAAATAATTTCACTTGATTAATCAATTAATTAATTAGTTAGTAATTTATTAAGGCAAGACACTATAGGCTAAACTGTGTAAAAAAAATCACAGTACATTAAAATATATATTTTTTTTATTTTGTAATTTTATTTTGTATTTTTGTATTTTTTTCTGAAATGTTATGTTTAAATATAAAAATGAGACATATCTAATTAAATATGCACTAAATATTAGATAAATGTCCAGAAAAGAAATCTAAACACTGGATAAAGCAAGCATTTTGTTAAAGGTTTTAAGAGAGGGGATTTTGGATATCTTTTTTATCACTCCATAAATCATAAAATACCACTCCATAAATCCTAAAATACTGTCAGATTGCCTAAAAAAAATCACCATATTTTATATAAGATGTTATACAAATCAGGCGGATGTTATACAAACCCTTCTGTATAAGCTTTCATAGTAGGCCTATAGAAAAGAATAAAAAGTAATAGAAATTTTGGTGTAAGTACTACTGAAATGGAGAATTCTGGTTTAGTGCATGAGAAAAAACTTATTTTGAGAAAATGGCCTTTAAAGATATGTATTGTAATTGAAATTTACACAAGCAAACAGATAAAATATAAGAAAATAAGCCGTTTAATGTGTATTTTGGGTGTTTTCTTCCCACTAGTTTGAAAGACGACAAGTTATAGAAGCCAAATCACTCAAAATTGACCAGTGCCTGAAAAAAGGTTTTGCCTGTAGTGTATTGCATTAATTCAGATTTTAAATCTCAATATATTTTTTATATAAAAATACACTGCTCAAAAAAATTAAAGGAACACTTTTTAATCAGAGTATAGCATCAAGTCAGTTAAAATTCTGGGATATTGATCTGGTCAGTTAA